>CAJHZI010000490.1:217500-278506 GCA_905160935.1 Enchytraeus crypticus | reverse complement strand
TATATATATATATATATATATATATATATATATAGAAATATAATACTAGGTAGCTCTGACATTACATTGCTTTTATCAGATCATATTTTAGTTGCCTCTGACGACACTAGCAGTGTACGATGGGTTTATTCCAGTGATGCCGACACTTACAATAATATAGATAATATAGCGAATGACTGCACGTAATTGCAGCTGAATCACCGGCCTGCATTAGGCCGGTGATTCAGCTATGATTAGGTCTATGTTATAATTTAGTAGGAGACGGATGGATATAACGGCTCTGATTGGTGGATAACTGGGTCATATTTGGACCAATGGCGTGCTGGTTCTTTGTTGCTGCGTGAGTAATTCCGTTAATCCGTGCTTCAGCAGCTGCTGACTCATAAATTTTTCCATTTGGAAGATCATATTTATTATGGATGCAGATGTATAGCATAACGTAGTATTATTTAACAGTTAAATCTCCACTACCAATTGGGATTCGGCGCACAGTTGTCCTAAAGCAGGAAACATTTTTTATAAACGGGTTTAGAGTCTACAATGTCTACAGCAATAATAATAATAATAATAGCAACAATTAGAGTGCTCAAGTCATCAATGACAATATCGAGTACTGTAGTATGCCTGAAATTTATGAATAATTATATGAGAAGCCGTTACAATTGTTTCGCTCAATTCTAGGATGAGAATGTTGCAGAATTCTTAAAACCAAATAAACAAATAAAGTTTTACTTTGCTTTTAGACGCTAAAGTCTTAAAGCTGTCAGTTTTGAATTTATCTATTCAACCTCTCTCAAAATGTATTACCACGGGATCAAATTGTAAAATATTTTTTCATGTTTAGTTCAACCTGAATTACTGTGTCTTTTTATAATCGACTTCTTACAACAATAAAAATGCCTAAAAACAAAAAATCGTCTTCATCTGCTTTCAAAATCATAATTGCATCTTCTTTCGCTTAGGAAACGGTTTGGAGCGACAAGTTACAAGCATTTTAACTATCGGTAATAAACACCTTTTTTATTTAGATAACGACGACAATATAAATACTCCAGGAATAGAAATCATTGCCTATCAATCAGAGCTCAAAATTTGTATGAGAGAGAGAGAGAGTGAGAGAGATAAAGAGAGACAGAGACAGATAAATAGAGACAGACAGAGAGAGAGAGAGAGAGAGAGAGACAAACAGACAGAGAAGGAGACAATTATCAGGACCCTGGATGTCTATGACACAGCAGCTGCTTGAGACAATCAACAGCTCTGAGGCTTCCGTTAAGCTCTTCAACGAAACGAAGATTTGCCGAAAGTTTTTTGTCAGCGTTTGAAGAAATTTTGTAAATTAGATAAAATCTAATTCGCTCAAGTTGTCAGAAAATGAAATATTACTCAATAAATTCGTATCTTCGTGTAGATGTAAAATCCAATCGTTACTATGAATTCAGATATGGTACCAACCAACCGAACTGGTCTAAATCAATAACAAGCCATTTCTCATTACCCAGCATCTTCTTGTTAATATACAGCGTTGCTATTCCTGAGAAAATGCCATTAATCGTTCGACAGGCAGATGCATTGAATCAAGAACTAACTACACCATGAAAAGGAAATAAACTAGTATGAAATATGTTTACGACTGCTTAGAGTTGACGGAAGCCCTTGTCACTGACTGGACAAAGTCTGATACTGGCAGCAGCTGAAGAGAGAGAGAGAGAGAGAGACAGACAGACAGAGACAGAGACAGAAAGAGAGAGAGAGAGACAGAGACAGAGAGAGACAGAGAGAGAGAGAGAGAGAGAGAGATATAGAGACCGAGAGAGAGAGATAGAATCAACTCTCGCCCTCTTGATAGAGGGCGAGAGAGAGCCAACCAATGAGAAACCACCTCAGCTCCTAATATTTTCAAAGTTCGAATGACACCATAGCTATATAGACCAGCAAATCTGTAGATTTATCATCAATGAGCCTATGCATTTTGATATTGCAGCAGTTTTCATCGTACACAAGTTTTAGAGTGACAGAGAAAAAGCTAAAAAAGCTACTGTTAACGTCAGTTTTCTCTATCGAAAGCGATGTCAGTGACGGGCGAGCCCAGGATTTAAACCCCGCACATACTGATCCGCGATCTAATATCTTACCGACATCGAGGCTGGCTCCAGCCAGTACAATATAAATACATTGCAGTAAGGAAGTGTCTGCGAGAGAGACTGAACTATATGCAACCATAGTATTTATAAATAATAAATAATAACCTGTACAATAATAAATGAAATAATAAATAAAATAATAGTATATAATAAAAATAAATGGATAACAACTAACCAGTAAATTCTGTTCAACTAGTATTATTGTTATATTCGTTTATTACATGAAATCTGAAATACTGCAGAAAACGCACACACACAAATGGCAATATAGAAAGTAATAAACATAAGAAGACATTGTTTAAAAAAAACTTAATAAGAGTCTTTATATAGCATTCTAATTATAAAGTTCTTATCCATCAAAGGTGTGCGCTTAGATGGTAAAGAGAAAGGGTGATCCCTCTCCCTGAGCTTAAAGTTAACATTATCTTTAAGCGGCGGAAGAAGCCGGTGCAGGACATGCTGTTTGTTACTGATTGTTAAACAATTTCTCATCTGCATCGGCAGCGATATCCGCAAAAGATCGTACTCCATCATAGAAGTTACATATTGTTGCCTTCCTGAGGAAGGCTTCAAGGCGTTCACTCTCGGAGGAACCAACATAACCCCACCAAAATTGCGATGCATGTGTTAACTTGGAGAGTACAATAGACTTAAAGACAGTGACAATTAGGTCAGAATTAAGACCTTTTGATTTTAGATTGCGAATGGCAAAAAGATTGTAAGTATTGTTATGATATCGAGTATTAAAGGTGTGCCATTAAATTCGCCTTTTTAAAAATCGTTCTTAAATAAAAGTTACATCACTTTGCAATGATTTAATGCAGTCTGTTAAATGCAGTCTATCTGATTCAGGAATTATTTTAAAAGTTACATTATTTATTTTCAGATTTCACAATTGAAAAGTTAAATGATTTTTATCATTCGCAAGGTGTCAGCATTAGCGCTGTTAAGAAATTTATAATTAGAAAAACGTTTAATCACCGGATGACAGCAGCCAATGACTACTTCGTTCTTGTTATCGACAATTTTGTCAACAATACAACGAGATCATCCGCAGTTCATGACAACATCTATCGCTAGAGTCTGCTGATTGAGGCAGTGCGGAGCTCCAGTTATTATTGATACATTGATCCTTTATCTATTGCTTTATTTATGAGCGATTGAGCGGTCTTTTGTTTTATTAATAATATAGATATATTGCTTTAATTTTTATACATTTTTTATGATTTATTGATTGATCTATTAATTAATTTATGATTTAAATTAGTTAAATATAAATATGCCGTGAAGTTTTATTTTATCTAAATATATATATATATATATATATATATATATATATATATATATATATATATATATATATATATATATATATATATATATATATATATATATATATATATATATATATATATATATATATATGTGTGTGTGTGTGTGTGTGTGTGTGTCTGTGTGTGTGTGTGTGTGTGTGTGTATGCTGTGAAGTTTTATTATTTTAATAAAAATAATTATAGTTAATTGTTATATATATATATATATATATATATATATATATATATATATATATATAATTTATTAATGATAAGATCGGTTTATTCAGCGTGTAGTTTCCGGGTATTTTTAAGAATAGACCAACCGGAGACTTCAGGAGTCGTAGAAGGCGAGTTAAAGAACTAAGATCTACAGTAAACCAACTTCAGAAAGGACATTCGGTTGGTGAGCGCATAGACTCCAGAAATTGCTACAAAATGTCCAAAACGAATGGAAGAGTATGGGATTGATTGATGTCATGAAATGGTATGGGGCAGAGTGGATTGGAGAATGGCTAATAGTATCCCGACCCTGATTAAATTAGGACTAGATGGAAGAAGACGACGATGATGATGCTGATTAATATGGTCGGTTTATATATATATATATATATATATATATATATATATATAATATGACCTATATGACAGGTAAGCTTATATAGACATTATGACAGATCGAAAACGGAAAGATTAACAGAGTTTAAATCTTAAGATGCCCCTAGCTATGAGACTCTACGAGAGAGCGGCTGGATTAATTCCCGTCATTAACGTATAAGATCAGATTGACTGATCGATGAGAAATTGTCAGACACCTTTTTTACCTGCACGAGCAACAATACTAATTAAATCAGTCTTTCAAGATGTCAGACTGGTTGTAGCATTTGTAAACACACAGAGATGATACGATCATAACACGGCATGGTACCAGACACTTGAGACAATCTACCTACCTTACACACGTCATACCATACCACTGCGCAAATTATATATGTATATATATATATATATATATATATATATATATATATTTATATATATACATGTATATATATATATATAATCAATCAATCAATAGGAATTTAACGTCCGGTTCCTCGCCATAAGGCAATGTCAGTGACGTCATATATATATATATATATATATATATATATATATATATATATATATATATATATATATATATATATATAATTATATTATATTAGCCTAATGAATTAATTCACAAAATTTATTTCTTTTAATAATTGATGGATTAATTTAGTAGACAAATCATATATATATATATATATATATATATATATATATATATATATATATATATATATACATATATATATATATAGGATTTGTCTACTAAATTAATCCATCAATTATTAAAAGAAAGAAATTTTGTGAATTAATTCATTAGGCTAATAGACAAATTAATCAATATATCAACATTAAATTACTTAAGTCAATCAGTTAATTAAATAATAACCAAATCACTCAACATATTAATAAATCAATCAATCAATAAATTAATCTGTAAATCATTTAATTAATTAATCTCTCAATCAATCAATCAACACAACATTTATTCAGTCAATAAACTATCTAATAAATCAATAAATTAGCTAATAAATAGATTTATTATTCAATGAACTAATAAGCCAATTGATTAGCAAATCATTTCATTAAATAATCAGTCAATCAATTGACTAATACATCAGTTAATCAATCAATTAATATATTGATCAATAAACACATTTAATCAGTCAATCAGTTAACTAATTAAATCAGTCAATAGACAGATAAATCAACATGTTAATTAATCAGTCAATCAGTTAACTAATTAAATCAGTCAATAGACAGATAAATCAACAGGTTAATTAATCAGTCAATCAGTTAACTAATGAAATCAGTCATAGACAGATAAATCAACATGTTAATTAATCAGTTAACTAATTGAATCAGTCAATAGAGGTATATATGCTAGGAGGCGGGTCTGTCTTAGAGCTTCTCTAACAAGATCTCATCAAGTGTTGATACTGTGGAGATGACTTAATTACAAGTGACTCAATTGAACTGAACCCGGTATTGCGCAGAATACGCTGTAGATAGAGCAACGATTAGTATTGCTGAGTCAATAGAGAGGAGTGGATATGAGAACATGGGTCACTACACATGTCTAATGAGACGAGATCTGAGTAGTGAATTGATTGATTGCTTGATTGAGTGATTGACTGACTGAATGAACTATTGCATAATTAAATGATTGATTAATTGATTGATTGATTTAGTGATTGAATGATTGATTGTTGGGTGGATTGATTGATTTATTGATTGAATGATTTATTGATAGATTGGTGAGTGGATTTATTGATTTATTGATTGATTGATTTCATGATTGATTAATAGATTGATTTATTGATGGATTGATTTATTGATAGAATGATTGATTGATTAATTGCTGGGTGGATAGATTGTGTCTATACAGAACATCAGCTCGGATTTCCTGACATGTCTCTATGAGGCTGGAAATCGACCAACAATTGTTAAAGAACTAGCAACTGTTATTCGAATAACAATTTACTGAATAGTCTCAGAATTTAGCATCGTTTTCTGTGCTCAGGCTGTATTTCAGTGACAGTTTCGCTGGATTTTGAAGCCTCTTTCTCTCTCCTTTTCTCTCTATTTCTCTCTCTCTCTCTCTCTCTCTCTCTGATCAGCTAATCAGGCAAGTGTGCTAACGACTTGACCAACTGTCTGCAGCACTAACAGCGCAGTCATCGGTTCAACAATGCAGTGAACGCTGATTCGTTTATTTAATAAATAGATTTAGTGAATTTTGCAGATCCGCAAGTGACCGATTCTTCACACAGAGAAATCCTCGGAGCCTCGCTGTGAGCAAATACTGCAGTCAACGTGAAGGTTCAAGGTTCAAATAAATATTTACCAAGATTTAGCGAATTGCCCACTTTCTCCATTCATGACTGCGACAGCTTAACTCTTCGCCTAATCTGAAAGTCTAATTGATCTGAAGTCACAGACCGTTTGTTGCAGTTCAACGTTCATTTCATCAGCAAAAACTCTTCTTCATATATTGACAGACTCTTTGTTCGCTAGGCTAGAGTGATAGATGTTGTTGTTGACTAATTAAGGCATAGCACGGCGTTTTATTATTTGTTAAAAATTCTATTTAATTTCCGATTTTTAATTTCGATAATAGAAGAGATGCGTCCTACGTCCCTGCCTCTCAATACCCCCCTCCTCCTTCGCGAGTGCATCCATAGAGCCTGAGATAGGTCCACAAGAGTTTTCTGCTCTGACCATCAGCGAGAAAAATAAGAAACTTGAGGCTAGAATGGCCTCTGTCTCCCAGGGGTCCCTCTCACCAGGGCCACAGCACCAGGGTCAAAGGCTGAACCAGATGTTGGCCTCAGGGCAGGCTGAGGCGGAGAGGCAGAGCTCATCGGGTTTACAAATCAGAGCTCTAATCAAGCGCATACTCGCTCCCAAAATTCTCTAGGAACAGCTATCCAGATTTCAGGGTCGATAACTTCTAAAATCGGTTCTCCTAGCAGAGTTCTCACAACTGCCTCATCAGCGCCTGTTCAGGGGAGTCACCGTCGTGGTGGATCGATTACAGATGAAGTGGAGACGGGGGCTGCTGGAGCCAAAAGTTGTGGATTCAGGGAAATGTCACCCGCTGCTGCCATCAGCAACGTTTAATAATAATAATAATAATATTTATACATAGACGGTTTTTTGTTTGAATCTACCATATATTGGTGAAATATAGTCTATAGCTTATAATAATTTCGATAATTATTTTACTAATTATAATTATTATTATTTTATTTATTATTATCATTATTATTATTATTAGTTTATTATTATTTTTATTTATTTATTGATAATTATTATTTTATTTTAAAATTCGGTATTTTATTTTATAATTGATATATAATTGATCACAGAGCATCGGTGTATAGTTGTCTTATACCAAGGCTTCTAGATTGCTTTCTTCAAAATCATTAAATGTGAAGAACTTCAGGCAGTCTGCAATGATTAGCACTCTAAATGAAGACAATGGGTAAATGTGGTTAAATATAGATAGACTAATAGATAGGTTTACTTTATAGATTGATGTCTTGATTGTTTGATTGACTGATTGATCGATTGATTGAATGAATTATGGACTGATTGGTTGATTGATTGACTGACTGATTGATTGGTTGACTGATTGATTGATTGATTGACTGGTTAATTTATTGACCAACTGATTGGCTGAATGATTGATTGGTAATTAATTAATACGTTAACGAAATATATCGGATGAGAAGCTAGGACAGGTAGGACTGTGTCATGGCTGATGGCGACGTTTTGATGAGGAATCGAGTGGCAGGTAAACAGACGAGGCGATCAGTCAAGTGGCTGTTGATTGTTGTCACTTTAGAGACCTCGCCATGAATACTAAACGTCCTGGGTTCAACTCACCGCAGCGTCCTCGGTGTTGTCATCGATGAGCTGATAGCTTAGCGTCCAAGATGTGTAAGTCAAGAACCGGTTCTTCAAGATCCACCTTCCAGGTTCTTCTTGACTCTGAATCCCTTAATGGACTGTCTCTCTCTTTCCTCAGCTGAACTTACACAAATATTTTATAGCACACAATCAATCAATCAATTTGAATTTAACGTCCGGTTCCTCGCCATAAGGAAATGTCAGGGACGTCAACTGTTTTACACACAGGGTAGAATTAACACAGAGCACACGTGTTTGATTTCAGACCCGCGATTTTATTTTATTCGTCATTTCCTCTATTTCTTACTAAGGTTACTCTGTTTTGGTATTCGATATTCGCTGCCTTATTTCTATTAGGTCAGTAGCCAATGGGATCTAAAGAGCTGGTAATGGTAATGTTAACGTCAGTTTCATCACTCGAAAGCGATGTCAGTGAGGGGAGAGCCCAGGATTTGCCCTAATAGTCAATGCTACTAACAGTCCACGAAACCTGCGTTAAATCTGATGTTTACTTTTATATCTCATTATTGTTCAAACGCGTAAACGTCAAATCAGATTTTTTAATTGAATAAGTTGTCTTGCCGTTGATTGGTCCAATCAAGAATATTTCACGACGTCAATCAAGATAAGAGGCGCCGCCCCTCCAAGATCAATCAACCAATCAGCGAGAGGATATTGGAATTAATTGCGCCTTGAGATGAGGTTAAACCTCAAACCACAAGATGACTTATTTTATTAGATATCTTAGAATGATTCGCTTGGAGTCAAGTCTGAAGTATTTACAGAGTAAAGGCATGTACTGGTTTAATTCAGTCAATAACTGCAGATAACTCTGGATAAGAATAGAATCACTATATATGAATATATCACTATATATGAATAGATAATTATTGTTTCTGAATGGCCGCTAAATACCACTAACAATTTTACAAATAGGTTTAATAGTCAGTTTCCTCACTCGAAAGCGATATCAGTTACGGGCGAGCTCTGGATTTGAACCCACACCTACTGATCCGCGGTCGAGTATCTAACGGACATCGCCACTGGCTCCAGCCAGTGAATATTGAATAGAATGAATAGAAAGAAGCACTGGATGGGTCATGTACTGAGAGGGAATGGTTTGCCAAAAAAGGTAATTGAAAGAAAACTGGTAAAAAGTGTTAGAGGAAGACCGAGACTTAAGATGTAGGATAATTTGGAAACTAATTCATAATTCATATGTTGATATGAAGAGGAAGACAGAGGATAGAAATATGTGGAGTAGTTGCATGCCATGGACCTGCCAGTGGTCAGTGCACTAAGAGA
Organism: Enchytraeus crypticus; assembly: GCA_905160935.1. Classification (NCBI taxonomy): domain Eukaryota; kingdom Metazoa; phylum Annelida; class Clitellata; order Enchytraeida; family Enchytraeidae; genus Enchytraeus; species Enchytraeus crypticus. The sequence goes on along the minus strand of CAJHZI010000490.1, from coordinate 269,238 downwards.
GGGATATAAGTAGTGTATTAATATCCTATACAAACAATGTACAGTTGCGTTGTGCTCGGGTGTGGTTGGACCACTGCAGAATAGGGCAACCGCAAACAATCTGCCGCGTGTACGTAAGAGGCGACTATGGCAGGAGCTGAGGATGGCAAGAGGGGACCCACCTCACCATGAAATATTTTCCCCCATGATTAAATTGTTATTAATCCACCTGACTGAGGAAGGTAACGGGAACCGCCATACTTTTCCCAAGCTATAGGCTACATAAGGTATTTATAAGGCATAGACTTTGTTAAGGGATTAACTTGTTGATATAAGGAGTGCTCTTATGGAGCGAGAAAGCAGACTTTGAGTATGAATATGTACCTTGAACCTGCCACTTCCCAGTGCACTGAAGAGAGATGTCAAATAGAAAATGCTTATAAGAGTGAAAGCTAGTGAGAATGCTTACTTTTATTTATTTGCTAATTAATCAATTCAATTCTATGAACTTTAGAACAAATATGTGGCCAGAGCTTATGCATTTCTTTCTTGTTCTGTTTCTCGCTCTTTGTCTCTGTCTCTGTCTCTGTCTCTCTCTCTCTCTCCCTCTCTCTCTCTCTCTGTTTCTGTCTCTCTCTCAAGTGGCCGTTGGTTGAACATTTCTTAATCAATATTACAAGTCCTCAAAGCTCTTCAAATCCGGTCCCTCTTTGATTCCTACCCCCCCCCCCATAATCACAAAATCCCACCTCATTGACACACCTTTACATGTATTGCAGGCTATATTCAGTCGTATTCAGCAATAGCACTGAGTATTGTCATTATTGATTCGATAAAATTGAATTAAATGTATTTACGAAATTAAAATAGATACAAAAATTAAGTTATAATCTGAAATATACTGTTAGTAAATCAAATTGCAATAACGGATGTTTTGCATAGAAATTAAAGTTTAATTTATCAATTAGTTAAGTTTTGTTAAAAACCCAAATTAATGTCCAATAATATTCTAAATAAGGAAGAGTTTACTTTTGCAGTGCATCAAAATGAAAAACAAAAATGGAGAGTTCTCGTAAACAGAGCTTAATTAATTACAGGTAAACTAAATCTTCGTGACGCCAACACTAGATCGTCGAATAAATTACTAAATAAATAAATAAATTGTCTGATAGCATTCAATTTATCTAATAGTCATTCAGGTACAAGAGAACTGAGGATATAGCAGCAGCGAGCAAAGCATGGACGACTCATTAGATGCTGAGAAATCTACCAAGTTTGATCCAAGGTTTACATATACATTTCGTTAGCAGAATTATAAATCAATCGATCGATCAATCAGTCAATTAGTCATTCAGTTAATAAATTAATAAATCAAGCAGTCAATCAATCAATATGGCACACTTCACTGATTAAATTTGGATTGATAATTAAATAATGATGATGACGATTATGACGACGATGAAAATGATGATGATGATGATGATGATGATAATGATGATGATGATGATGATGATGATGATAATGATGATGATGATGATGATGATGATGATGATGGTGATGGTGATGATGATGATGATGATGATGATGTTGTGATGATGATGATGATGATGATGGTGATGGTGATGATGATGAAGATGATTATGATGATGATGATGATGATGATGACGCTGTTGTTTGACAGCTTCAAGTCTAAGAGATACAGGGATAAGATAAGAGCCGCCGTTAAGGACTTAGAGCTCTTGCTGCCTGTTGATAGAGGCATGGTACAGAGGAAGTTAGACAGTCAGTCAGTCTTCAGGCTTTCTATAGCTCACCTGCGCACCCAACTCTACATCAATGGTGTGCTCTCTCTCTACTCTATAAAGTTTGTAAAACTAAGGTTAACGTCAGTTTCCTCACTCGAAAACGATGTCAGTGACGGTCGAGCCCAGGATTTGAACCCCGCACATACTGATCCGCGGTCGAGTATCTTACCTACATATACATGTATAAGTATACATATACATGTATATGTATACATGTATATATATGTATATATATACATGCATATATATATATATATATATATATATATATATATATATATATATGTAGGGGCCTATAAGTATACATGTATATACATATATTATAAGATACGGGATTTAGGAGCCTTATTGCATTCTATTTTAATATGTTGGTCTAATATACTGCAATATATGTACAGTACCAATGATTAGTAGTGTACTTTATTGCATGGACTGTAGCATTTAGGCAGTCGGTTAGATAGTTATCATAAACCGTTTCAAGACTATTCAGATCTTTCAAAAGTATTTAAATGAATTTAAACCTGAAACTTGAGTGAGGAGCGTTTAATCCTCTCTCCCTCCCTCTCTCTCTCTCACCCTCTGTCTCTCTCTCTCTCTCTCTCATGGAGTAATAAAGTCCTGACGGGTCCACAGCCTGTTTGCTCTGTCACACGACGTCCGGCGATTCAATCCCGGATATGAACAAACCTGTCCGGATCAGGTTCTAGAGAGAGAGAGAGAGAGAGAGAGGGAGAGAGAGAGAGAAAGAGAGAGAGAGGGGTGAGGGTGAGAGAGAGGGAGAGAGAGAGAGAAAGGAAGATAGAGCTCTCAAGAATGTGAATGAAATGATTTGTCACTTGATCCTCGTGTGACAGTTAATCTAATTGTGACCGCATTAAATCCAATGAGACAGTAAACTAGAGAAATCCAATGCATAGATACCTACCAGTATCAAAGGTTAGAGTTCAAGCATTCAGTTGTTAATGTCAGGGACTGCCTCATATTGTTGTTGTTGCCATTATTGTTGTTGATTTAGCTGCAGGCTATTCCTCTCAATATAGTCAACAACATGCACAGAGACAACCGCAGATACAACCGCAGATACAACCACAGATACAACCACATGGACAACCACAGATACAACCACACGCACAACCACAGATACAACCACAGGCACAACCACAGGGAGAGGTAGACTGTCAGAGAGTAGAAGGGCTGGGTGGTCATACACAGGGACAAATAGACGTACAGAGCAGAATCTACGCATCTTGTCAGCATGAGAAGGATAATCGTAACTCTCAACAGTTTTACAACCACAACATCCTGCGTTCATTAGCTGATGACAAGACGTCAGCATCATCATCATCATCATCGTCATCATCATCGTCATCATCGGCTGTGAACACGGGATTATATCAGTGGACAGACTGTGGCGTGGAGAATCAAAACATCGCAAGAACACAAATACCTGTGACGTCATCGATACATGCACAGATACCTCTTCCGTCATCTCAAACTACTCACATTTCGCTGACGTCACTCGCCTCTCAACCAATATGTAGCGAGCAATGGATGTCATTGTTAGGCAATGAGCAGTCGTTGCTAGGCAATGAGCAGTCGCTGCTAGGCAATGAGCAGTCGTTGCTAGGCAATGAGCAGTCGTTGCTAGGCAATGAGCAGTCGTTGCTAGGCAGCCTGTCTAATAGAGAACTGTTGTCATGGAAACAGGGGATTGAAGACGAGCTAATCAGAGGCAAGCATTTGGTAGAGGTTTGATTAATCAATTTCACAGATTTATTATTTGAGGTTTTATCTATAATATTTTAAATTGCTCTATCTATTAACCGATATCTTTAAAATTCTATCTATTAGCTCATATTTAATAACCTATTTAATAATAATAATAATAAATAATAATAAAGGTTGAATATCCGTTTCCTCATCCAAGGATGATGTCAGGGACGTCCCTATAGCACACATCACTACAGATCAATTCACCCAGACCAATCTGCAGAAGAAATGTGCTGAGGAGAAGGAATAACCCTATATCTATTAAACATAACCGTAATGTCTGCACTGCTAATATGTATTGTAAACACTCAGTATTTCTGATTGCTGGTTGCTTAGAAAGAGTAATATTGTGCGTTTGTTAGACTGATCTACAGAGGTATTGTGAATGTGTTAGGCACTGGGCGGGTTTCTGCTGATCGTAACGGGTGACGGGACAATTCTGAGCGTGTCTGACAACATTTTGCAGCATCTCGGCTTCAATCAGGTGGGATTGGTAGAAAAGTGACAATATATCGTGATAAATGTAGTGATTTGGAGTCTGTTTCCTCGTCCGAGAGAGGTATACATACACACACGTATACATAGATGTAGATGGGTGTAGGTAGTCTAACACATTGATATTTGAAGTTGAGTTTTAACTATATTACTGCATGTGTATGTATTTGTTTATGTGTGTATGTGTGTATGCGTGTATGTACTAAATATATGTACATTGTACAATGTAACTCAGGTAGATTTGATGAAGCGATGTATCTATGATATTGTATGTGTGTGTGTGTGTATATGTGTGTATGTATATGTAAGTAGATTTGATGCTGAGGTGTATCTATGGTATTGTATGTGTGTATATGTGTGTGTGTATGTGTGTATGTTTGTATGATGTATGTGTAGGTGGATTTGATGCTGAGGTGTATCTATAGTATTGTACATCCTGATGATCACAGTGAACTACTAGTTATGCTAGAGGGATGTCAGGTCTGTCAATCAATTAATCAATCAATCAATCTATCTATCTATCTATCAATCAATCAATTAATCAATCAATCACGCAATCAACAAATAAATCAATTTATCTATTAGTCATTCTACCAAACACCTGAGCAATCAATTAATTATGCAATCAATCAAAGCAATAACCAACCAGCCTTCTAATCAATCAATTAAACAACATATTGATCACTGATCAGTCAATAATGTTATACACTTATTGATCTTCTAATCAGGAAAGCTGGATCTATTGTGCTTAATGTTCATGTTGATGAATAGAAAAGATTTTAATGAATGATTAAAGCAACTTGTAGAGCAAGGAGTATAAGTAATTTCAGCCTATTCTAATAGTATGCTATTGTTAGCTCATGTAATGTCAGGGACGTTCCTAGCATCACGTCGGATTTATTAATCATCGTCAAGTTTTGGTAACCTTGTTTTAATCAGGCTAGATCTGAAGGTCAATGCTGTAGAAGATTTGAAGGTCAGAGTTCAAGGTCGATCACGTTCCTCTGCAGAATGAAATGTTTCAATGGAACCACAGCTGGATACCTGGTATCAATCAATCAATCAATCAACCAATCAGTGAATCAATCAATCAATCAATCAATCAGTCAATCAATTAATCAATCAGTGAATCAATCAATCAATATATCATTCAACCAATCAGCCAATCAGTCAGTCAGTCAGTCAGCCGTTTGGTTGTTCAATTGATCATGCATATCAAATTAATTTTTCAATTGTTTTCAACACAACCCGACATTAATGGACATTAGGAAATGGCTTGCTATATAGTAGTACACGTTGCTATACAATGTTATACACTGTAACATTATATAGCACGTAGCCTATTTAACACTGGCTGGAGTCAGTGGCGATGTCGATAAGATATTCGACCGCAGGATCAGTAGGTGCGGGGTTCAAATCCTGGGCTCGCCCGTCACTGACATTGCTTTCGAGTGAGGAAACTGACGTTAACCTTTGCTTTACCAGCTTTTTAACACAGAGATGATATCAAGCACATTCAGTGCATTTCACTTATGAGTAAATGTGAGCGATTGGTTGATTTACTGGTTTGATTTGTTAAATTATTTATAATCGTGTGTTCATTATACTTCTAGAGTTTACATTAAACCGTTTCATGTTTCCTAACAGAAAATGCAGGTGATGGGAAAGATTCGAACTTTCGTAAACCTGACGAAATCTCAACGGACGTCCAATAGAGTTCTGTTTGCCATCTGTCGACCATTTCAGAGTCTCACCACGATTGTCAGGGACGTCCCTGGAATCGAGGGGTGCAGAGTTCTGAACCCAGAGCTAGGGGGCACTGATGAGCCTGAGGTGGCAGAGGTGGGAGGGGTGGCAGGAAGTGGAGGGGGTGGGGGGTTTCTCACCAGACTGGAGCTAGATCTGAGAATAAAGCAAGCTGAGGAGGGGTGCGTTGTTGTTGTTGTTGTCGTTGCTGTTGTTGTTCCTGTTGTTGTTGTGGCAGTTTCTAAAGCTAAAATCCCATCTCTTTACGCCATGGGTAAATAATATGACCATTTTTAATCAGATCATGGACTTGTACCGTTTTGATCTCGCTTTCTCTTGTGGTCTCTGTGTACTCAGTCGTCACCGTGTGATGCTTTTGCACCTGTTTGTGTTGAGCCTACAAGAGACGTCCCTAACATTGCCTTATGGCGAGGAAGCGGACGTTAAAGTGTTATTATTTGATTTATTACTTGTTGCTGCAGTTGCTATGGTGTTGTTGTTAGTGTTGCAATATTTATCTATTTTAAATTAACATACATGTACATGTAATATGTTGATATAAAGTGTTATGTACACATGTACAGTGAAGCGTAACGTCGTGTACGTTCCGCACCGTACACGACGTTACGGCAATACAATGCTATGTATTGCATTGTATTGTATTGTATTGTATTGTATTGCATTGCATTGTATTGTATTGTATTGTACTGTACTGTACTGTATTGTACTGTACTGTACTGTACTGTACTGTGACTACTGTACTGTACTGTACTGTGATGTACTGTACTGTACTGTATTGTATCGTATTGTATCATATTGTATTGTATTGTATTGTATTAGCATATCGCATGCACTAGGATACAAGCCGGATGAGCTCTACGGCAGGTCCATTTACTCGATGCTACACCCACATGACCTTTCTGTACTGGCTTCGTGTCATACTAGACGTGAGTCTCTCTCTCTCTCTATGTCTCTCTAGCTCTCTCTCTCTCTCTCTCTCTCTCATTTAATGCTGTAATATCAACATTACTGAATAATTGAGCTGGTTGATTGATGAGGAATTTGATTGATTGTTTGATTAATTGATGAGCAAATTCGTAGATAAAGCTTATTCATTGATTGCGTCTATTTCTTAATTTATGTGCTCGTAATGAATTTCTTGTACATTGATCGATGGATTAAGAAGATTGAGTGATTGAGATCATTTATTGATTTCTTGATTGACTGTTCTTGATCCAGTTCTTAACAACGATGACGTGCAGACAACGTACTTCCGGTTAGAAAAGAAAGATGGCGGGTGGGTGTGGCTTCACACAAAATGTCGAGTCATCGTGAGAGAGGCGAGGCATCATTCAATACACTGTTCTCACTGCCCCGTCAGGTCTCAATCAATCAATCAATCAATCAGTCAATCAGTCAATAAGCCAATCTGTTACTTAGTCTATCAAGCAATCAATCAATCAATAAATCAATATATATATATATATATGTATATATATTTATATATATATATAAATATATATATATATATATATAAATATATATACAGTCATGGCCAAAAGTTTAGCACCGATTAGATAAATACACTAAACTTGCCATACATTAATCTGTAGAGCCAGACGTGCTAAAAGTAAAGCAACTACTGTTTATGTTTATTAAATGTCAATGTACTACATACATATTTTCACTAGTCTCAGTATCTGGTGTGCCTTCCTTTGTTTGCAATGACTGCTTTAATCCAATCAGGCATGGAATGCACAAGATTGCGACAGTACTCGGGTGTTATTTCGCTAGTCCGCACTCGCTTAATTGCTTTAGTAAGTTCTTGTTCAGATGATGGATTCATTGCTGCTACCTTCTGTTTCATGCAAACCCACAGTTTTTCAATAGGATTGAGATCTGAACTGGACCCAGGCCAAGGTCCAAGGAACTCCACACCTTGTTCTGTGAGCCAGTTGGTAACAATGGCTGACGGATGGCAGGGCGCTCCATCATGCTGAAATATTGAACAGTTAAGCAATTCCATGTTTAACAATAGTTTATCTTGCAAAACTGATAGATATTTCTGTCCGTTGATCGAAGTATTTTTCGGCATAAACCATAGGCCACCTCTACCAGTTCCAGAGAAGTTCCACAGACCATTATTGTTGGTGCTTGCCGCACAGACGGTATCACATAGCGGGTGTTATACCGTTGATTTGCTGAACGCCGCACGTTTCTGATGTAGGATCTGAACTGCGAGAACGTCGATTCGTCCGAAAAGAGAGCTTTCATCCAATTATCACACGTCCAGTGACGGTAGATTCTACAGAACCTCAGGCGATCCTTGATATTCTTGGCGGTCAGGCGAGGTTTCCTTGCTGGAGGTCGCGATGGTAGGTTGAATTCTGTTAGACGACGTCTTCTCACAGTCCTGCCACTTACTGCTGATCGTGTCTGAGAAGCAATTTGCACTGATGACCAGGTTGGATGCGCTGTAGCAACACGTCGGACTTTTCTGTCAGTGCGAGGCGAGGTGATGCGCGGACGTCCAGACCTTCTGCGAGACTTATAGCCCTTCAGTTCATTCATTCTCGCTGTAGCTCGAGTCACTGTCGACTTGGCTATGTGTAAACGTCTAGCTACCTCACTATGAGACATGTTCAGCTCATGCAGTACCACAATTTGTGCACGCTTTGTAGGAGAAGTTTCTTTGGATTTTCCCATTGTGCTGATACAATTTCAAATCTATTACCTTATGAGTATAATATTGTATGCAAAATGTCAAAAACTAAGTTGTTTTGCTACTACCATGGAATTCTAGTGATAATTCAGTAAATGGCTTAACTCCTGTCCTATACTGTGAACTATTCAAGTCGACTTATCAAATGACCAGTTGGAGAGAGATACATACATAAAGCTGGGCTGACAAAGGAGGGCGTAAGTACCAAATAGTGGACCAGAGTTCAGTTACGTAACAGACAATAACTTCCTAACAACCAACAAGTTACTTGACGGTCACTGGTGAAGTCTACGGCTACGCTTGAACAGTCTCTGGCTGGACGTCTGCAAACTGGAATATTTATCTTGCCTGGTTCACAGAGGGTGTGTCATGCCTGACACTAATCACTCAAGCAAATAATCATTGTATTAATCAAACCAGTGTATTTAGCAACAAGTGACAGCCCAGCTTCTTGTTTCTAGTGATTGACCGATTTTCACTTGGGAAATATTGTTACTAGGGCTCATTATACAAATTTTTAGTGAATAATGCTCATCGGTGCTAAACTTTTGGCCATGACTGTATATGAGATATATATATATATATATATATATATATATATACAGTATATCTCAGTCTATTAAGCGTCAAGCAATAAATCAATCAATAAATCAATTAATCAATCAACCAAGCAGTTACTTAATCTAGCAGTCAATCATTCAGTCAATCAACTGATCAATCAGTCAATCAATCAATCAATTTATATATCTATCAGGCACTCAATCAATCAATCAACGTATATATTTCTCATGTATCGCTCAGAGAGGAGCACAGCACGTATATTCAGGAGGAAGCTCTCACTCGTCAGCTCTCTCTCTTCTCTCACCTCCTCTTTCCCCCTCCCCCCACCCCTCTCACCCACCCAGGCGACCCAAGGGACGACCCGGGGTCGACCACGACCCTTCACGATCAACACGGGGCGTGCCCCTCCACGTGGCACAGGCAGGCCCCGGCGCCCCAGGACTACACGCCCCTAGGCCACGTGGGCGATCAGAGGATGCCACTGAGTCATCGGGGCGCACAACAACAACAACGTGATCACGTTACGTGCAAGAAATATCTAGACTATCAGTACCAGGAGGGTGCTGCGAGTACCTACGATACGTTTAGTGCTCAGGAGTACTATCTTAAACAGGACTACTTGTACAGGTACTACAATCAAGAGCCTATAGACTCGGGTGGTTTTCCGGTGCTATCCAGTAGAGAGATAGAAATGACGTCACCTAAATCTCAGTGCTTATATCAAGAGGAGGGGGGATGTGTAGCGAAATATGTACAAGTTTCGAATTATGAATTTATTAATCAATTTTACAGAAATCAATATCCAATAGATCGATATACTGCTGATCAATACCTGATTGAAGATAGATTATTTGAAGATAAATATTCAAATCAATGTGGACTTAATCAATACTTTGCTACAGAAGCTGATAATAGAAAAAAGTCGTCAATGAGTAAACACCATAATGACAGGTCTTTTTCGAGATATAACTACTCTGAACAACATTTGTTATCTCAACTGGGACGTGAAGCTTTACATCAGCATTTAGGAGATCAAGAAATGAAGCTGCAGTATCCTGCTAATCACCAACAATTAATCAATCACGACAGTAAAGCTGATCAATACCTATTGATTGATTTACACTCTAATCATCCTTGCCAATACGATCAACACCCCAAGCAGGCGTCCTACAAAAATCAATCAATTCCAGATCAATGCTCTCAACAATATTCTCAATACCCAACCCAGTACTCACATTTGCACCAGCAACAACAACAGCAGCGACAACAACAACAACAACAACAGCAGCGACAACAACAACAGCAAGTTGATTGCAAGGGAATGGGTGGCAGACAGCAACAACAGTGTGAACAGCAGTTCAAAGGTCAACCCGGGTTATATCACATGACCTCTCAACAGCCTCAGTTAAAGTCTCTCAGACGGCATCATCTGCCGCCACAAATAACTTGAGATCTACGACAACACCCAGCAGTCGTTCGCTACTAAGACATTCATCAGGGTTTGATTCAGTCTTCCATGTAGCAGGATTCACTAAATGTAGTGACACCTGGTGAAGAACTGGTTTTTTTGTAATCTCAGATTTGTTTGCAAATAAAAAACTATTCGCCAGTAGGCAGCATCTGTTAAATTAGACATCAAATGAACATGATTTTAAATTCTCATAGATTTCCTTTGCCTTCTTTTACATAGACCGTGCTAGGACCGTGCTAGACTGCTTATAATTGCAAAATATGATCAGTTTTAGCTGTTATAAACTTTTTTTAGAGGAATTAGTTGTTAAACAGTTGAACTGCTCTTAATATTAGCATACTAAGAGATAGAGAAATATTTTCATGAAATGCCTGTTCATTGAAATTATCTTTTGTAATTTTGTACTAATTAACCTTTCATTTTACTTCTTTGGCAGTGAGGCTAAATGAGTGAAATGAACGGTTAATTCATACAAAATTACCTTTAAAATTTTTTAAAATAGACTTTGGACTGATTATGTGGATTTTGGAATTTGCGCCGTTTTTGGACCTTCTTTTTGCTCGCCGACTTAATTTTGTCTCAATAGTGCTCGATGTTGTCATTGATGACGGTAGCACTCTAATTGTTGTTATGTTATGTTATTACCAGTCAGTCAGTTACTGTTCAATACTCTACTCATCTTAGAACCTCTGCATTCTGTTAAATCCTACGACGTCATCTGACGCGCTGCACACTGAGCTATTGAGATAATCAAGAGATAGCTAATAGATTTATCCTCTTCTTAAAAGGCTGGTGTAGCTAATGTTAACGTCAGTTTTCTCACTCGGAAGCGATGTCAATGACGAGCGAGCCCAGGACTTGAGCCCCACACTTACTGATCCACTTATGTTGATACAATACAGTAAGCTCTCATTGTTCCTCTATTTAAGGTCGACACTACTAGCTGCGCACTGAGCTTCTATAGTTGATATAGTGCGATGCTCTACTTGAGCGCTCAATAACTTTAAAATAATTTATTAAACCTTAATCTATCGAATCTTCTTTGGTTCTTAAATGAACAACAAGTCGTGATTTAGCTGTAGAATTGTCAGGGTCGCAACTGTTTAGATTTCCTAACAGCAGTTACGCGGAAATAGAGGTCGATAAATAAGAGAAAATAATATCTGGCAATGTTATCGCTAAGTAATGGACTTCTATACAGCCTGGACTGCGCACATACGGGAGTTTAGCTGGAGATTTATCTAATCTTCCTCTCGATTTATCTTCAAAGAACACAGATTCAATATAACACAAGAACTCTGACGTCCTTAACTCAGTCCGCAGGATTGGATGAATCTTTGAGATAATAGAGTGATGGATGGAGGGGGGTAATTTAACTTAATGTTAAAATCTTGAGGTTGACGCAAATAAGATTGAGGCAAATAGAGTCAACTCATTGCCTTACATTGAAGATGCTTTGACTATTTCGGGAGTTGAAATTAGGGGCCCAATGCCCTAAACCCTATTTAAGAGACGCCCATTTTACCCAGCATAGATGTTTCTCTACTTAACTTCTTCATCTTCCTTCATTTAATATAAACTCTTTATAGATCCTTCAATGTAGCACTGCGTTCTCAACAATCTCTCTCTTACTACTCTCTGTTTTTCTCTCTCTCTCTCTCTCTTTCTCTCTCTCAGTCTTTGTCTCTTAGAGTCATTTAGCAGAGGCGCAGCCGATCGCATATATAGGCAGACCGTTTACGGGGATAACACTGTAGCGTAAAATAACATTATTTGAAGTTACATTGGATAACATTGTTAAGGTAACAAAAGATAACGCGTATTTAGAGAACATTGTATGGATTGGATAAACTTGCGCTGTTTTGATCTCGCTTTCTCTTGTAGTCTCTGTGTACTCAGTCGTCATCGTGTGGTGCTTTGGCGCCTGTTCGTGTAGAGTCTGCAAGAGACGTCCCTGATATTGCCATATGGCGAGGAACAGAACGTTAAATTCTTATTGACTGATTAGTTGGTTGATTGATCAATGATTTAATATAGCGATATAAGTTACACTAATAACTTGAAGATATATTTGTGAAATTATTTGCAGGAGTTTTATAGAAGCTTAAGACTCAATCAAGTCATTAGAGATCAAATGTGAACATTGATACAGTTTGATAATCAATTCATTAATGTAGGGATGACCTCATTAAATTAATTAACTACAAATTGGTCTACTCTCACTAGGCTGCACCAGATGCATTAAGTAAATAGGACGTTGATTAATTTCACTATTAGTTAATTAAATATTGATCGTTGTTTAAGAAGTTGAAAGTTACAGTAGAATTTAGATATTGAAGAGTCAGCAGCTAATGACAAGTAGTTAACTGTTTAAGTAGTTCCTCAGTCACACAGACACTATGTTCACTAGATTTCGACGCCCATCACTACATCGACAGGAGGCCGTGACGTCAGTAACTAGGTCAGAGTTCATACCCCTGACCTGTACAGAGGGCGCGAGATCTTCAAGTTCTACTGTTCATCTCATTCACATATCGTCCACAGATCAGAGTGACGACGACTATGACGTCACGGTGGGTGGGGCTTCCAGCAGAGGACAACAGGTGATTGACTGATAAATTAGAGCTATGACTTCATTGATTTACGATTTTTTGAACTTTTAGTATCTAATATAATATATACCTAATATTGTATAATATATCATTATAGTAGAGTATAGTATGTAATATTCCCCATGTTGTATCCAGGTTGTTTGAAAAATTGACCAACTGGTGACTACACGTGTCGTAGAAGGCGACTAAAGTACAAATATCCACACCAACGTCAGAAAGGCCTCCACTCTTCTCTGTCTTCCGCTTTCCTCTTCATTTCCACATATGAGTGGGTCTTTAAATCATCCAACATTCGTAATCTCGGCCTGCCTCTGCCTCTATTTTCTTCCATTCTACCTTCTATGACCTCTATTTATAGACATCCCCCTTATTCAATCTTTACCATTCATTTATTAAACTGAACTCATTCAACCATTCATCGTTTCATTTATTTATTCATTCGGGGTTCTGAATTCATCCACTGATTGGCTGATTGTTAAGGTCAAGGATATGGAGGCGTGGTCTAGCGGTGGCTCAGGGGCGGAGTCTCTAGCCTGGAGGCGGCGTCAACAATATAAAGGTCAGCGTGACCTACTTAAGGGCAGAAAACGATTAGTGCATTCTGCTTCCTCCTCAGTCATGGAATATCTGATTCAGAAGAGGTTAGCTCAAGTCACTTAATGTCGATACTTTACTTCTCAAAACTCACTCATTTATGTCAAATAAAACTATCGTAAAGCTCTCTTTTATGAGATTCTTTATTTCCCATTTTCGTATAAAAGAACTTCTGAACGTATTTAGTTGACAGCTGGTTTTCAATTGCCCATTAGCCACTCTTAGTTTATTTTATTTATGTTATCTCCGGCAAAGTTTTCAATAGCCAATGTGCTCAATTCAGTCAAAATTTATTAACTCACAAGATGTCGACACTTTTGCTGATTGTTAAACGTGTTCGCCAGTGCTTCATATTACAGCTGAGGTTATTAATTCACTCGCAAGATGTCGACATAATATATAACATTTGAGTAGGTCATTTTTCAGTTGTTCCCATATTGTGCCTAAGCCGCTGAAGCTTAGAATAACTCAAAACTGCGTGCTTTATTAGACTAGATTGAGCATGAACTGAGGAAGGCAAATAGAAGCCACCTCAGAAGCTACCTAATTTTTCCAATCTGTAGTCTACATTAAGTTGTGGATAAGGCTTAGCCTATTGTGAGGGAATTGTCTAATTGTCCGATGGCGTGATTTTTATATATCGCGATAGCATACTGTAAGTAGGGCCTTGCTCCTTGGACCTGTCACTAGATAGATACATAGATAGAGAGAGAGAGAGAGAGAGAGAGAGAGAGAGAGAGAGAGAGAGAGAGGTAAGAGAGGTAGAGAGAGGGAGAGATACAGAAGAAGTAGAGAGAGAGAGAGAGAGAGAGAGAGAGAGGTAAGAGAGGTAGAGAGAGGGAGAGATACAGAAGTAGAGAGAGAGTGAGAGAGACTTAACGTCAGATAAAGCTCGACTCAGCGGTCGCTAATGATTCCACAGTCGTCATACGATCTGTTCCTAAAATCTTTTTTGATATTTGATGCTTTTGATGAAAACTTTTCGGCGATCACGTGACCACTACTAGTAAACATTGATTCATTAGCGAAATCTCCCATCCCCATGACTTTACCCTAGCACCTGTCTAGTTCTCAGAGAGAGAGAGAGAGAGAGAGAGAGAGAGAGAGAGAGAGAGACAAGAGAGAGAAAGTGATAGAGATAGAGAGATAGGGCGAGAGAGAGAGAGAGAGAGAAGACTTGGGTTTTCTATTACTATTCTTGATTACATGTGAAAACAAAATATCACGCCTGAAGTGCTGTTGAGCGCATTTGTCAAATGCAACCTGTGAGGTTTAAGTACTTAAGATAATTATGTGCTTGTTGCTGTTATAGCGTTGTGACTGAGTAATGTGTGCCTTGAACCTGACGTTCCGTAGAGTGGTCGAGAAATAGCGAGTCAGAAATCAGGAAAGATTTATCTGAAAATCTCTTTATTTAGACGAACACTTTTACAATTCATCTTTTCATCCCCCTGCCCCCCACCCCCCTCTCCTCTTCTCAACCCCTGGAGTTTGTGCTGATCAGTGATCGATGATCGATGATGATTGATTGATCGTATCTGATAGATTGCTAATAACCTCACAGTGTGAGCGATGTTAAGAGTAATTAACTGAGGCTCTATGAGGTGATTCTCTCGCTCTTTCTCCCCTCTCCCTCTCTCTTCTCTCTCTCTCTATCTCTCTCTCTCTCTCTCTCTCTCTCTCTCTCTCTATATATATATATATAATATATATACTACATTATATATGATATACAATATATAAGATATATATATATATATATATATATATATATATATATATATATATATATATATATATATCTACAGAATGTAACGTTCACTGGAATTTCAGTGTTATTATTATTTCTCCACTGCGCTTCAATAAAATAAGTTATTTTCACAGAGGGAGCCACTTTATAGTTGTTGTTGCTTCAAGAGGGAAGATCACAAGATCACGGGTTAGAGTATTTTTCTTACGAGATAAATCCCGCTGTGTGAATGTTGTATTAATATTACTCACCTCCCATCTAACACTCTCCCCCCCCTAACAAACACGCGCCCTCTCTCTCTCTCTCTCTCTCTCTCTCTCTTTCTCTCTGTCTCTGTCAGTTTCTTTCTCTCTCCATTCCTTTCTCGTATACTATTCAACTATCTCTCATCTTCCCCTCTCTTACTTTCGCTTTGCCCCTCTCTCTCTCTCTTTCTGTCTCTCTCTCTCAGCCTGGTTGTCGTCTCTGTCAGTGAAGGACTGGGTCAGTCTGTGCTCACACATCGTCCCCTCGTCTTGTAGATCTCGGTGCAATCTTTCTAAATTGAAGAATGCTATCAAAAACTTTAGTTTTCTATTACAACATTAGTGAAGCTTAACGTAGACCTCGTGCGACTGTTTATAGAATGTGGAGATAAGTGACATCCTATAGAAACTTGTTAAATAGTTGCTTTACACCCGATCAGTCGTTTATTAGATCAATCAATAAATCAGGATGGATATAGATTCAGATGATAATGTAATGGTACAGCTTCTGTCAGCTGGGATAAATCTCATTGCAGAGTCTTCTATTCATGTCTACAGGTAGGATTATCTATCAGTCAATCAATTAATCAATCAATTAATCAATCAATCAATCAGTCAGTCAGTCAATTAATCCATCAATCTATCAATCAAGAAATTAATCAATCAAGCAATCAATCAGTAAATCAATCAATCATCAATAAAATAGTTAAATAATTAAATAATGCCAACTAGTATCGGTGTTGCATTACCTTCAGTAGGAAGAAGCAATATTTTGGGGAGCTTAGATGTTACACTTCAATTCAACTTTTCCTTTTCTGTTCATACTGTTCAGATAATCAGCAGTCAAAAAACTTCATCATTAGAATGCTATATAAAGACTCTTATTTGAGTTTTTACATGACTATTTCCACATGTGTTTATGGCTTTCTACAAAATATACTATTATTTGTATGTTCGTAAATGTTCTGCGGCAAGTCAGATTTTATCTGATAAACGAAAATATACGAATATATATATATATATATATATATATATATATATATATATATATATATATACAGTATATAATATATATATATATAAATACAGTATATAATATATATATATATATATATATATATATATATATTATATAATCAATTAATTAATCAATTTTGTGAATACGGCTATATGATCCTTGTAGACCATACGTCGCAATTTACGGTAGCTGCCACACATACGATGCACTGTAAAGACAGGCTTAGCATGACAGCAATGATGATTTGTTTCATTTAGATTATTATAATTAACCTTCATCGGTCGTCATCGTGTGGTGCTTTGGCGCCTGCTTGTGTAGAGTCTGCCAGAGACGTCACTGACATTGCATAATGGCGAGGAATCGGACGTTAAATCCTTATTGATTGATTACTATTTAAATGATAAAATTGAGGTGTTTCTGTATCTCCACGCTGTACTCTTAAACGAAGTTCTATGCTAATGTACTGATATACCAGACTTGATGGTCGAAGTCTCAATTAGTCTGCTGCCTGATGCGGGTTTTGACGAATTGCGGCGACTTCGAGTCTTTTAAGCCCCCGGCTTTTCTTTATAACAGCATTCAAACAAACATTCGTGAGCGACTTGTCGAAACCCGATGCGTTGAAGTTTTCTACTAAATATTGCAATTATTCTGGATTATTTTTATGCTTTATAATCGTACATCTTCAGCTGTTGTATTGATCCTGAGTTAATCTGAATCAAACTTTGTAGTCGCTGACCTACCATATCTTTTAGTCGTAGTTGTGTTACACTTTTATCGAGATTTCAAAGTTTCGACTCCGCGACTTCGACATTCGGGTTTAGAGTATCGAGTGACGGGATTACTTTTAATTCTTCTTTTCAAATGTCCCGTTACCGGTTGATGAAAACATTTCAATTCAAAGTTTCGATAGGTTTTATATTTTTTCTCGTTTTCTTTCTCCTTTTCGTTATTTTCTTCTTCTTCTCTTCTTCTTCCTCTTCTTCTTTTTATTTTTTTATAAATTAACATACCAGTTCATACTTTTCTATACTATAACATACCATACCATTACATACTATGCTATACTATACCATAGCATGCCACTGCATACTATGCTTAACTATGACATACCATATTATTTATTTATTTCACCAATTCAATGGTAGACAATGGTAAACAATTATTAAATGCTATGCTATACTATGACATACTATACCACTAAATGCTATGCTATACTATGACATACTATACCTCTAAATGCTATGCTATACTAATACTATACTAACAAATAATAACATTAGTAAATTAAGAAGCAACTTGACAGTTAGGTAGAAATACAAGCAAGCATACAGGGAAGCAGACAAACAGACTGTCGATGTTTTGTTGGTCACGGGTTGTTGGTCAGACAGTCGCCTGTGTGAAGAGAAACCTGATCTGAATCTACATGAAGTGCTCAATGTTGTCATGGGCTATCAGTCTCTATGTTGACTGACAGAGAGACAGACGGATAGAGAGAGACCGACAAAGAGAGAGAGAGAGTGAGAGAGAGAGAGAGAGAGAAAGAGATAGAAAGACAGACAAAGAGAGACAGAGAGAAAGAGACAAACAGAGAAACAGACAGAGAGACAGAGAGAGAGAGAGAGAGAGACAGAGAGATAGTATATAGTGGACTGACCTCTATTGATGGCACATTTGTTCTAGTCTGATACTCATCTCTTATTTCTCTCATTCCAACCTCCGCCTAGCTGATAGAACAGGGGTCCATTTAGCTCCCAAACAAACAAACAAACAAATTAGTCAATCAATAAATAAATCAATCATTTAAGTAATTTCTTTTCCTTGCTATTTTAAATTATTTTCTCTATTAGACTATTGATATTTTTGGCAATGTTGTGTGATTTATTTATTTATTTCGTTTGCTTGTGTTTTTTCGACTACATGTAGATGGGGTATCTATAAACTCATTGATTATCTACGTGGTGTATTCATGCAAACGCAAATACATAGTGTCCAATGTACTTTGTAGAAAGTCTTAATAGCGTAGGGTTAACGTCATGAAGTTTTAGTGGACAGATCTTGAGGTAAATTGAATCCTCGTGGGTTCGAATCCCAGCCGCGCTGATCTGAGAGCAAAATGACGATGAAAGTGGACTGTTTATTAGGAAAATGGTCTAAATTTCCTAACGGTTTAAACATGTAGTTTTAAAAGTGATAGATATCAACGTAGTTGATCATTTCACTATTATGCGTGTTTACTTTTACAAGAAATAAGGATTTTATTTTCTGCTTTTAATTCTAGCCATGACGTCATATTGTTGTTTACAACACTAATGTTTATCAGTTTGATGCAAGTCGTTGTTATATAAAGTGCAGTACTTAATAATAATATAAAGTAAACACGCATTGTAGTGAATAATCAACTATGTTGATATCTATCACTTTTAATACCACATCTTAAATCCGTTAGGCAATTTATTCCATTTTCCGTGTATCCAATACAGTGAATGTCCGAGATTTTACTCTCAGATCAGCGCGGCCGGGATTCGAACCCAAGAGGGTTCAATTCATCTCAGGATCTGTCATTTAAAACTTCATGACGTTATCTACACCTCTAACCATTGCGGTATTGAGACATTCAATAGCGCATCGTTAGAAGAGTGTACTTGAATAGTGTCTCCCAATTGACGTTAAGAATATCTTATATATATAACAATTCCAAAGTTGATATTGACTTCACTGCACATGTCGAAGGAGGTGACCAAGCTAGAGTAGCGGATGATAATAAGAAAACACCTCGTAGACAGTTTTCATACCACATTAGATTCTTGGAGTTGTATACTATTCTGATTTTGGAATTTGAACCGTTTTTGGACCGTCCTTTTGCTCGCCGGCTTGATTTTGACTGAATAGTGCTCGATGTTGTCATTGATGACTGTAGCAAACTGATTTGTGTTATTATTAGTATTATTACTATGTTAAGGCCTGTACAGGTTGATCGATAGATTCCTTTTTATTGAGAGTTAACGCAACCCGTGTGTGTTAAATATGCACCGTGGACCTGCCGTCAGGTATAAGACATAGAGATACGGGTTTATAGTTAGTTGTACGGATTGACTTTTGACTGATTTTGTACTGATTTTCTGAATTGTGGAATTTTTATCGTTGTGTACTTTCTTTATGCTAAACGGCTTGGATTTGTCTTAATAGTGCTCAATGTTGTCATGGACGACAGTAGCACTCTAATTGCTAATGTTATTTGCACTTGAGAGGAGAGAACAGTAAATACACAAGTACAGTAAGCGTTGATCTCTTGGCCATACTAATGGACGGCATTGTTTAAGATCTCGCTTTCTCGTCTCTTTCGTTTATTTGAGTTTAGTTGTTGTAGAAGAAAGAGTCGAATATTCTGCTGAAATCATATACGACATTCAGCAGATGTCACAACTAGTGTTTCAATGCTTTGTTCACATGATGGAGAAGAAAATTAATACATTTCTTTCGCCAGATTGAGTCTCTAACCATATACCATAGTATAGTGTTTCAAAAGCCAAGGCATAAAATTTTAAATGTCTAATTACAGTTAAATATATTTTGCTAGCTTTTTTGCTTCAAGTGGAGATTAGCGATCAGTCGAATACGAGTTCTAGTTAAACTTTGATTGACAATTCATAAAAGCTACTTAACAATAGAATAAAGCCCTTCCCGGCTGTCAATCATAACGCAAGCCTCGCCCAGATCAGCTGTTAATCTCATCATATGCCACGCCCACCCACACTATTTATCTGTCACTCAATAACTAGACTCCGCCCATCACATTTCATCTATCTCTCTGTAAGCTCTTGAGAGGAAATGGGCAAGAAGGGCGGCAAGAAGGAGAAAGATGGAAAGAAAGGGAAGAAAGGGAAGAAGGGGAAGAAAGGAAAGAAGGGAGAGGGGGGAATGACTGTGGAACAGCTGGAAGATGAGATCATCAAGCTGTTAGACTCGCTTGACGGGGAGCAGCACGACAGGAACCTGACTCAGGTGGAGAGGGACAGGCTCAGGGACTTCCTGGAGGTCACGAAGCATCAGCTGGAAGAGAGGTCAGCACAGGTCATTGACCTCGAGGCTCAGCTGGATGAACTGGAAGACAAGCACAGGATTGAGATCAAGATGTTCCAGCAAAAGGTTTGTCGTTCTGCAGTTCTATAGATTTTAGTTTTATGATCAGTGGATAGGACTTAGCTGGAGTCAGTGGCGATGTCGGCAAAATGTTCCACCGCGGATCAGTATGAGCGAGGTTCAAATCCTGGGCTCGCCCGTCACTGACATCGCTTTCCGTCACTGACATCGCTTTCGAGTGAGGAAACTGACGTTAACCAGCTTTATAACCAGGTGCTTGTGGTGTATATCTATCACCTGGTAGTGCTGGTGGTGTATGTCTCTATGACCTGGTGGTGTATTTCTGCAGGTGAAGCACATTCAGCACGAGGAGCTGGTGGAACAGGAGGAGGTAAGGCTGGACGGAGTGGAGACAGTACGACGCCTGGAGGAAGACTTCAGGAGCCGAGAACTGGAGCTGCGGCTCAACCAGCGCAAGCTCAAGGAGCAGCTCAAGGAGCAGCAGAGGCAGCACGAGGAGCTGGTGCAGGTGATGAAGGTGAGAGAGGCAGAGAAAGAGTGCGAGATGAGGAGAGAGTTTGAGAAGAGAATGACAGAGTTAGAGGAGAAGTACAATGATAAGCTTACGAGACAGCGAGACGATCTGGAGCTAAAGAGAAAAACAGACCTACATGAAGTGGAAGAGAGGAAGAACAAACAGGTGTGCTTGATGATGATGATGATGTCGTGACCTACATTTGGTCTTGATGCTGAAGTAAACACAGTTCTCTCACATGATGTGATGAAGATTATGATGATTAAGTTTTAACTATTTTCTTGACCGATAACTCAGCGTTGACCGTAAAGATCCACAGAGCTGCATTGGGCCGTGCTCGTGTAGGCCTATCGATAATCCTATCCCTAACCCTAACCTGATTTCTTATTTGAGTAGGAATCCAATCCTAAATCTTTCTTTCTTGACTCACTGAACTGTTTAATTCATTGAAACTGTAAATTTTCTCCAATAACTTAGTCTTTATGTGATTGATTGACTGACTGACTGACTGACTGACTGACTGACTGACTGACAGACAGACAGATAGATAGATAGATAGATAGATAGATAGATAGATAGATAGATAGATAGATAGATAGATAGATAGATAGATAGATAGATAGATAGATAGATTGATAGATTGATAGATTGATAGATTGATAGATTGATAGATTGATAGATTGATAGATTGATAGATTGATAGATATGATAGATATGATAGATATGATAGATATGATAGATTGATTGATTGATTGATAGATTGATAGATAGATAGATAAATAGATAAATAGATAGACAGACAGACAGACAGACAGACAGACAGATAGATAGATAGATAGATAGATAGATAGATTGACTGATTGATTGATTGATTGATTGATAATTGATTGATTGTTTGATTGATTGATTGATTGACTGACAGTTGAAGGAGGTAATAGAGAACCACAACAAATCATTCGCAGACATTCAGGACTACTATAACAACATCACGACCAACAATCTCTCTCTCATCAACTCTCTACGAGATCAGATGGATGAGATGAAGGTCGAGCAGAACAGACTCGCTGATCTCGCCAAGTCCACTGAACTGGAGAACAAGAAACTGAGAGGTCCACTGGAAAAGGTTCGGCACCGGTTTAGATCTAATCAGTAGGGAACTTTTGAAGATATTCGTGGTTCCTCTAAAGCTTTACACGTGGATAAGCTTTCAGTCTTCAGTAGGCGTAATCAACAACACATTTAACGATGCTTCAAAGTCGATTATTTTACCTGATTCTCATTCAGTATTGATTTCATTTTGTTTGATTGATTGATCGATTAATTGATTGAGTGAGTGATTGATTGACTGATTGATCAGGTGAGTGGGGAGGTGTATGTAAACAAGAGGAAGCTAGCTATTGATTGATTGATGGATTGATTGATTGCTCAGGTGAGTGGGGAGGTGGATGTAAACAAGAGGAAGCTAGCTATTGATTGATTGATAGATTGATTGATTGCTCAGGTGAGTGGGAAGGTGGATGTAAACTAGAGGAAGCTAGCTATTGATTGATTGATAGATTGATTGATTGCTCAGGTGAGTGGGAAGGTGGATGTAAACTAGAGGAAGCTAGCTATTGATTGATTGATTGATTGATAGATTGATTGGTTTGCTCAGGTGAGTGGGGAGGTAGATGTATATAAGAGGAAGCTAGCTAATCATGAGCACATGCGGCAGTTGTTTGACAACACCAAGGTCATGCTAAAGAGGACCGAGCGAGAGGTCAAGGATGTCAAGTTTGAGAACGAGGTCATCTCACAGCAGCTAGAGTCTTTGAGAAAAGAGAGAGATCAGGTGAAACCAATTAATCAATCAATCCATCAATCAGTCAATCAATCAATCAATCATTCAGTCAGTCAATCAATCAGTCAATCAATCTGCATGTATCTACCAATTAATCAATAGAACAATAAAAACAGTCAATCAACGGACAATCAATCAACAGTTTTTAGTGATCTCATGTCTCTCTCTCTCTCTCTTTCTCTCTCTCAGCCTCTCTGTTTCTCTGTTTGTTAATCACTCATCTCACTTCTGCAGATTTCATATTTATCTTTAGTAATTGATTGATTATAATCAATCAATTACGACAGATAACTAAATAAAGATAAATAATTAATTAGCTAATTATCTGATTGATTGATAGGCTAATTGATTGATTGATTGATTGATTGATCATCAGGTATATCAGGAGTTCATAGGAGCAGTCCACGAGGTTCATCAGAAGTCAAACTACCGGAACCTGCTCCTGGAGCGGAAGCTAACAGGACTCCTAGCTCTGCTGGAGAAGCGGAACGTCGAGGTAGCTGAGCTGATGCGCCACTCAGGTCTTGACACTCACAGCATGCAGAGGATCTTCGAGAAGCTCGAACAAGTCCTCGACTCTAAGAACGAGATCATCCTTGACCTTCAGTTCGAGGTGGCCCGGGTGTCCAAGGCCCACAATGACTTGCTGGAGACGTTCACGGCCAGGCTGGCTCAGTACAACATCCCCGCCAGCGAGTGCGGCTTCATTCCTCTCGAGGTCGGCACGGGGGTCTATGACGGGAAGGAACTTAGCAAGTGTCCTGCAGGGCTCGTTTCTAAACGGGTTTAGTTCAGGGTTTATTTAACCTTGGTTTAGTGGACCTTAACCTAGTCAACTTTTAATTTGTTTACCAGGGTTATATAACCTTGGTTTAGTTAACCGATCTTTTCTGGCTCTAGAAAAAGGACATTTAAATGAATTTAACCCAAATTAATTTCACATTTTGGTTTATTTGAGTGATTGAGTGATTGGTTGATTGGTTTATTGATTGATTGATCGATTGATTGATTAATTGGATGATTGACGGAATGATTGATTGTTTGTTTGATTCGTGCTTATGATTGGTTGCTAGTGAATTAGTCTTGATGCAGAATACTCATTTAGAATTGTTTCTCGGTATACTGACTCTAGAAAACTGAACTCTCTTTACACAATGTTTCACTAGTGACTTGATTTTGATCATTAAACAAATGTTTACAATATATTCACTGTTTTCGTTGACATATGTATCTATAGCTATCTTTATATTTCTGCCTGATTGATTACATTACAGATAATTTCCTCTATATGTTTCTACTCTTTTCTCTCTATTAGTTGTTATGTTTGTATTACATGTGTATAGTTGTATGTACGCCTGTGTATGTGTGTATGTACTCCTGTGTATATTTGTATGTACGCCTGTGTATGTGTATGTACGGCTGTGTATGTGTGTGTGTACTCCTGTGTATGTTTGTATGTATGTGTGTGTATGTGTATGTACGCCTGTGTATGTGTGTATGTACGTTTGTGTTCTAAGAGTTACAAATCGTTGTAGTGTTTACAGCTGCACTCATCATGAGGGTAAATATTATCAGCACGAGGAGGGGGGTCCCATGTCCTCTCCTACCCCCCCCCCTCCCCACTACAACCTCTGCGTTCTTAGAGCCTTTACAAGGGCTTCACTAGAATGTTTCACCAGTAAATAGCATCTGAATGTTTCACCAGTAAATAACATCTGAATGTTCCACCAGCAAATAACATATGAATGTTCCACCAGCAAATAACATCTGAATGCTCCACTAGTAAATAAAATCATAAATAACTCAATTTCATTTGCTAAAAAAGTATGTACTATAGTTTTAAAATAAAAATTAATTGTAAAAGTGTGTGTTTGGAAACGTTTAGGAAAGTGGAAAGGATGTATTGGAAAGAGTGGGAGGATTGCAGATTTTAGACTTTGAAGGCTAATGATTAGCTAGTAAACGGATTGAGATATTAAAAGTCTCAAATTTCTGGAGCTCTAGCATGTTACAATGTCACATTCTACTGTATTGTGAGCTTAAAAACAGGCTTCGCTGATTTATTGTATTTATCTTTACTTACAATCAATCTCTGTTAGCTAGTATACATCTATAGTAAACTCTAAATAGGGAATTGAAGCTAACAACAGCTGCATTGTGAGCTTAGGAGGTGATTATGATGGATAAGATATTTGCATGTTTCCACGTTTGTGACATTAACTGGCTCACGATTGGGAACAATAGGAGGCACACTCCATCCTTCCTTGGTTCCAGCTCAAGTCTAGAGAAGTCAATGAGGAACAAATCCAGAGAGAGGAAATTAATTGAGAATCATCTGGAAAACGATGCCAAATTATTTCCCCCTTATGTCAACCCCTCCCTCTCTCTCTCCTGCCCCCCCCCCCTCTCACAGAAAATCCCCTCCAGAAATTCTGGGTAGAGATTGTACGACAAATAAATGATTTTACAATCAAACAGTCATGTTGATGATGTGATGATAATATGACAGTCATGTTGATGATGTGATGATAATATGACAGTCATGTTGATGATGTGATGATAATATGACAGTCATGTTGATGATGTGATGATAATATGACAGTCATGTTCATGATAACATCATATTCATGTTGATGATTTGATGATAACTTGACAGTCATATTGATGATTTGATGATAACATGACAGTCATGTTGATGATTTGATGATAAAATGACAGCCATGTAGATGATTTGATGATAAAATGACAGCCATGTTGATGATTTATGATAATATGACAGTCATTTTGATTATAGCATGACTGTTACTTTAGGTGCAATAATATGCCAGTCGTAATGCTATAGTAACTATAGAATGACGGCTATAGTGCCCTCTCTCTCTCTCTCTCTCTCTCTCTCTCTGTCTCTCGTATTTGTGGGTTCAAGTTGGTAGCAGCACAAGAGTGAAGTCTTATGATTTGGAGCTGGCATCCTTCACTACTAGAGTGAATTTCTTACTTACGGTTCTCGGTTGTTATATTTTTGAGTAAAATTATGTTGAGTGTGAGAGGATACAGTCATCACGGGTAGCTTGGTGAGCCAGCAACAACAACAACAGCTGACTAGCTGATGATAATGGAGAGGAGAGATTACACTCGCTTCTGATTGTCCTCGTTCAATGCTTGCTTCCTGTCATATAATTCTCTCTCTCTCTCTGTCTCTCTCTTTCTGTGTGAATATAAGGCAGTTCACAAATAGATAGAAAGAGAGTAAAAGATAAAGAGAGCGACCTAGCGAGGCAGAGACATTGAGAGAGAAAGAGAGAGAGAGAGGGAGAGAGAGAGATGCTAATAGGAGAGAGCTTCTGTACTTTCATAATGAGAGTCGGTACAGAGTTGTAGTACCAGAGTTTTGTTCCATAGAGAGCGTAGCAGTTTCACCATTGGGTGTTGAGTGCATGACGCGTAGTACTTTTGTAGTTGCTTTATTAATTAGAAATATTATAATTATATACAGTATATATATATATATATATATATATATATATATATATATATATATATATATATATATATATATACAGACTGGGGCAAAAAATAATAATCCCCTAGTGAAATCTCAATAACTTTAAGAAAACTCTAAATATCTCTACGATATTTACGGAGCTTCTAGGAGAGGAATTTCTGCGTATATCCTGCAAATTTGATGAAAATCTATTGAGCGGGAAATATATTACAGCGTTTCTACGAAAAAATTGCAAAATCAGTTTTAACAAGGTTTTTTTGCCAAAAGTCTTAATAACTTGGACAAAACTCAAAATAGCTTAACAAAATTTTCGGAGCTTCCAGAGGAGGAATTTCTACACATATCCTACAAATTTGGTGAAAATATATTCAGAACTAACAAAAATACAGCGTTTCTCCGAAAAAATGTTAAAATCAATTTTAACAAGGCTTTTTTAAACAAAAGTACCGGACATTTTCTTCAAAATTTAGGAATAATTTTAACAGAAAGCGAAATTTAAGCATCTTTTATTGGAGTAGCTAACAAGGTAGTGCAGGCTTAAACTCCACCACTTACGTAACGGCCCTTTTCAGGGTCGTTATTTTCTTTAAAAGGAACGACTGACAATTCGAAAAGCCTTGTTAAAATTGATTTTAGCACTTCTTTTAGAAATGCTGTAATTTCGTAACTAATTAAAATAGTTTCATCAAATTTGCAGGATATACGCAGAAATTCCTCCCCTAGAAGCTCCGTAAATTTCGTAGAGATATTTAGAGTTTCCTTAGTGTTATTGAGATTTCGCTAGGGGATTATTTTTTTTGCCCCAGTCTATATATATATATATATATATATATATATATGTGTGTGTGTGTGTGTGTGTGTGTGTGTGTGTGTGTGTGTGTGTGTATATATATATATATACACACACACACACACACACACACACATATATATATATATATATATATATATATATATATATATATGTATATATATATATATATCCTGTTTTTAAGATCTAGATGCTTTCACTGAACGATTGGAAGGAATTTACACACATTTTCGTTTCTCTAATCAGGATATTATTTCTATTGGTCACACTTGAGTTGTTAGTTTTAGAGCTTTGGTAACGCTGCTATAATGAATCATTGAGATTAGCACATATCGAATACCTAAGTCAGGCAGCAACAGATATAAACTTAATCTGAATAAACTTAGTAAGGCGTCCATACTCAACTGAATCATTGTGATTAGCACAGAGCGAATGCGCCTAATTGAGAAAAGAGCTGAAGTAAACTAAGTCGTCAATCATATAATTTTACGGAATTAAAAATCATTTTCTAAATAAACTAGAAAATGTATAGTCATAATGAAAATAAAAATTGACAAGTAATTGGGATAAGAATTCACTTATTATAGTGAGATTGTATAATTTCGTGCCTTTACCTAATCACATGACCTTTGACCTGGTCACGTGATGCCTATCATGGTTGACGGGTGCTGCAGCCCGTCCAGAGTGGCGCCATATCTCAACTCACCCGATGAACTCAGGTATCATTTCAACGATTTATTATCATCAACATTGCGGTGTTTTGTTATCAAAAACTCGGTAGCATTTCAATTATTTATTATCATCAATATTGCGGTGTTTTGTTATCAAGATTTATTATCATCAATATTGCGGTGTTTTGTTATCAACAACTCGGTAGTATTTCAATTATTTATTATCATTAATATTGCGGTGTTTTGTTATAAAGAGACTCGGTATCATTTCAATGGTTATCATAATAACGTTTTGGACTGTAACCTGTTGTTGTTGTTGTTGTTGTTGATTTTTTTATATTAATTGACCATTAGATGCTGTGGTGGATGATTTCACATATTATTGTCGTGATAAACTAGAGGTCATAGGCTCCAAGTCAGTACCTCCTCCAAGTTTAAACTTCAATATGAAGAAACCTTACATTGAGCTCTCTAACTGGCGAAATGTATACATAACTGATTTATCTTATCTCTGCGTTGATTGGTTATGTCTTTAATCATTTGAAATTTAGCAAAGAGTTTTTTTAATGAATAAATAGGAAATACATAAATCCCCGTACCAAACCGAAAACACACAGACACGCAACCCGTAACAATACACAGACAAGCACTCGCCCCCTCCTATACTCAAGCACATCTAAACAAACATATACACAAACACATACACAGGCATACACAAGCACATACACAAACACATACACAAGCACATACACGAGCACATAAACAACAACACACATAGGCACACAAAGAAATATTGAGGCACACAAGAAAAGATTTTGTGAGTTGCGTCACCTCTGATGCAAAGTTTGTCTGCAGAGAAATTAAGAAAACCGCGACACAGGCACGTTCACCATTAGCTCCATCTGCCTGCTAGAAGATTTTATTTATCTACCTACACATACATACACATACATACACACATACATAACCCATACACACACATACACATATATTCACATACGCATGCACGTACATGTACATACACAAAAGTAGATATATATTCCTACATGTACACATGCTCACATACTTGCATAATACATACGTACACATACGTACATCAAAACATGTTTATGTATTTATGTAAGACTGTATCATAGTTTTATAAGCACAAAATCCATTTATTGATTGATTGATTTGCATAATTTTATGCAATTGATTTCTTGTTTGATTTTTCTTGTAATTATTTATAGATAGCTGGATTGATTGGCTGACTGATTGCTTGACTGACTGATTGATTGATTGACTGGCTGACTGATTGATTGACTGATTGATTGACTGGCTGACTGATTGATTGACTGATTGATTGACTGGCTGACTAATTGATCGATTGATTGACTGGCTAAGTGGCTGATTGATTGATTGATTGACTGGCTGACTGACTGATTGATTGATTGATTAATTGAATGATTGACTGATGTATCTATCTCCATTGGAAGCTGCTCTTGAGTGGAAATCTTTTCCAGACGGTTCAGGATTCAGCCAGGACTCAGCGTCCGCTTCCTCTTCCTCTCTTAATCGATTCTTGATGTGGCAGTCGTCGTGTGGAGAGATTTGAAATACGAGAAAACGAAATCCTATACCAGTCGCTTCTCATCTTATCAAATAGGATATATATATATATATATATATATATATATATATATATATATATATATATATATGCATATATATATACATGTATTGTATATTATATATATATATATATATATAGATATATATATAATATATATATATATATATATATATATACATGTATGTGTGTGTGTGCGTATAAACTTAAATATGTTTAAATGGAGAACCGATGCATATTCGATACATAGTGGTTCTAATTGAACAATGAATGCGTATTCACCACAATTTTAAGGCTACAGCCGGTATTGCAGTCTAGATCTGATCAAGTCTGGATTTGACCAACATTTGAAAGATATTTAAACCTAAATGTTCAGGGAGGAGTTATGGAAGTGGAGGGGTGTACAGAGGAGGGCGATTGAAGGGTGGGGGGGGGCTCGAATGATCCTTACCGGAAATCTAATCATTGATCGGAAGAGATAGGCGCCTTTGTTCCTCCTCTATTCTTCCAGTTCCTTCTTCATCATGCTCCCCATGAACCTTTGTTCCTTCTTCTTGCTTTCCAAGATCTCCGGATCTTCTTCACTTCCTTTCTTCTTTCTTAAAACTTCTATTTTTGATACTCCATTATATTTGTTACAGTATAACTCCTCAATTAACTATTTTTATTTATCTGTCTCATTTCTCTCTCTCTCTCTCTCTCTCTCTCTCTCTCTCTCTCTCTCTATATATATATATATATATATATATATATATATATATATATATATATATATATATATATATATCGAAGTCTCTATTTTTATCTCCATTTATATTTATAATTTTATCTCTGTTTGACCAGTTGCGATTTAAGGAACCTCCTATTGTATCGTATCGTATCATATTGTACTGCATTGTATTGAATTGTATCGTATCGTATCGTACTGCTCTGTACTGTACTGTACTGTATCGTATTGCATCGTATTGTATCGTATCGTATTGTACTGTATTGTATTGAATTGTATCTCATCGGAAAGTATCGTATCGTATTGTATCGTACTGCTCTGTACTGTACTGTATCGTATTGCATTATATCGTGTCGTATCGTATTGTATTGTATTGTATTGTATTGTATCGTATCGTATCGTACAGTATCGTGTCGTATCATATTGTATTGTATTGTATTGTATTGTATCTACAGTGCTCCTCTAGCTATGTCAGTGGACAGTAGGAAGTCACAGCACACATCCAGTTCCTCTAGAGGCTGCCTCTTTACAAACTTTGAGGATGTACAGGTTCGATTCTCGCTCTTCTCTCATTGGTTACTCGTCTTTCATTTTCTATCGGCCTTTCAGTCATTCGCAATATAATCGTTTGTATTGCGTTCAGCATATACATGTATATGCATTGATTTAGTTCACCTGGTTGGATCCAGTGACGATGTCGGTATGATACTCGACCGCGAATCAGTATGTGCGGGGTTCAAATTATGGGCTCGCTCATCACTGACATCGCTTTCGGGTGAGGAAACTGACGTTAACGTTAGATTTTTATTCAGCTGTATCACACAGTGAAGCAGAGATCTGAACTGGAGCGGCTGGTTGCATACTGGACTCTGATTAGACTGGAGGCCTCGGTGTCTATTTCACGTCAGGCGGTGCAGATATGCTAATACGTGTCACGTGACTCTGCTACACTGTCACGTGACTCAACATGACCACGTGATTCTAGTGGCGGCTTGGTATCTCATAGAGATCTCAGCAAACAGATCTACGCATATAGGAGAGAGAAGAGACTGAATCAATTCCAGCCTAGAAAACTTCCTACTACCATTCAGTGGTCGGAGTAGGAATTGCGAGCTAGTGAAGCAGTCAGA
Source organism: Enchytraeus crypticus (assembly GCA_905160935.1). Taxonomy (NCBI): domain Eukaryota; kingdom Metazoa; phylum Annelida; class Clitellata; order Enchytraeida; family Enchytraeidae; genus Enchytraeus; species Enchytraeus crypticus. Next base: position 237,562 of record CAJHZI010000490.1, on the reverse strand, counting down.
ATTTTTCGCCCCCCGCCCAATTAATGAATTTACAGATCTCCTAGTATCTAATATGGGCACCTAGAGGGGGAACGTACATAAGAAAATATTAGAGCTAGGGGATACAGTTTCCCTGCGTCCCCCACTTTCACCACTGCTACCATTTCAATCCAGTCAGAATGGTTCCAGGTGAACAAATGATGCTACATTCTCATTGCATTATCGAGTCCATGGCGTAATGCAAGTGCTATTAGGACTTAGCATGGACGCTCTAGCGAGTTACAGATAGATGGTACTGTATATCCAGCCAATCAGAGCTCTAGTGTTTCTTTTAATAGTTTGGTTGAGACAAGCGATAAACAATTTACTGTACATACACATGTGTAGCTTCTAAATGAGATATAAATCAATATACAAATAAATGACTGAATGACTGACTGATTGACTGAATGATTGATTGATTGATTAACTGACAGATTGACTGATTGGTTTACAGATTGATTCACGGACTGATTGATTTTCTGACTGAATGAATTATTGAATGACTGTCTGACTGATTGATTGATTGACTGATTGATTGATTGACTGATTGATTGATTGATTGATTGATTGTTTGGTATCAAGCTGACTGACGAGGAGAGAGTGTATATGAACGCAGCAGCTGTTGGGGACGTCCCTATCATCAGACAATCGCTGGAAGAACCCGGTACTGAGCTGAACATCAACTGCGTGGACTACATGGGACGGAGCGCCCTACACCTAGCGGTGGACAGCGAGAACCTTGAGTCCATAGAGCTGCTGCTGGATAGGCTTGTGTTCGAGTGCATTGAAGAGTCACTGTTACATGCCATCAGCAAGGGAGCGGTGAAGATAGTCAAGGTTTGTTGTTTATGATGATCTCTAGTACTGTGCTACATGCCATCAGCAAGGGAGCGGTGAAGATAGTCAAGGTTTGTTGTCCTCATTCGTGATGATCTCAAGTACCCTAACTACATCATGTTGTTGTTGTTGTTGTTGCTGTCACACAGCTGATAGTAGACATCATGTTGTTGTTGTCACACAGCTGATAGTGGAGCATCCTAACTACATCGCAGGAGAGGAGAAGTCGAAGAGAACTCGGAGGGATCCGTTCTTCAGGACTGAAGAGAAGAGTCAATTCTCTCCTGACATCACTCCCCTAATCCTTGCCGCCCACTACAACAACCACGAGATCATTCAGCTTTTTCTCTCGCGTGGTAACACTATCGACAGGCCACACCCTATCTCGTGCGCATGCGCAGAGTGCGGCACTAAGCGAAACTACGACTCGTTAAAAAGGTCAAGGTCAAGGCTGAATGCCTATAGAGCTCTGGCTAGCCCCGCCTACATGGCCTTGAGTAGCCCTGACCCAATTATGGCGACCTTTGAACTTAGGCAGGAACTGAAGAAACTGGCTCAGGTCGAGAAAGAGTTCAAGGTCAGTGATTAGGCTGATGATTGTATCAATTAATCAATGTGGTACCTACTTTAAACAGATCAACAATCATTAATCACTCATAGGCTCAATCAATCAATTAATTAGTCAATTGATCATTGAATTATTAAGACAGCAATAAGGTTTTTTCAGCAAGAGATATTGATATAGAGAGAGTGAGAGAGAGTTAAGAGAGAGAGTGAGAGAGAGTGAGCGAGATTGTGAGAGTGTGAGAGAGTTAAGAGAGAGAATGAGAGGGAGAGTGTGTGAGAGAAAGAGAGAGAGAGTGAGAACAAAAGAGTCAGAGAGAGAGAAAGAGAAAGCAAGAGAGTGAGAGAGAGAGAGAGAACAATGGAGAGAGAGATAGAGAGATAGATAGAGAGAGAGGGCTTAAGTTGAATTAGCTGGAGTTCATAGATCAGACATTATATCAGACACGCTACGTTTATCATTTGTATTGTGTGAGATCATCCAAACCCCAATCCTGACTCTAATAATAAATCCACATTCCATACTCAAAACCGTCATCGTAATCAATAATAGGTAAAGTAATGCCGGTAAGGCGAATATTAACGTCAGTTTCCTCACTCGAAATCTATGTCAGTGACGGGCGAGCCCAGGATTTAAACCCCATACATACTGATCTGCGGTCGAGTGTCCTACCGACATCGTCAATGGCTCCATCCAGGTTTAAAACGTCTAGGCCTGCATTTTGTAATAAGTATTCCTGTAATTATACTATTTGCAATTTGTTAACAATTTGAGAAAATGCCGCAGTTTTGAATTTGAATCGGTCGCTATTTAATTTTTGCATTAAGAATTGACCTGAAATCAGCTGCAGGGTTTCAGTTTCAGTTAAACATCGACCTCGCGGTGTGAAATTACTTGAAAGCCTTACCGCAGGATATTTATGCGGAAGATTTATAAACAAAATCGTGTTTGTCATAATATTTCCTTCTGGTTTTCTTGTGTCGATCTCTTTGTTCAAAATCCTCACAAATATTACACGTAGAGAGCTTAGAAAAAACAGCCAAAACTAAAATAAAGACTTTCTGGTTGATAAACAACGATAGGCTACAGAAGAAATTATGCAAAAAGTATTTCTACCCTCAATAAGTCGTGTCTAGCAGCATTAGACATAAGAGCGACAGGTCAAGATTAGCTTAGTGTTCACAAATACTCTGCTATTGCGCTCACTGAGAAGTATACCAGCACTATACATATATTACAACTACCAAAAGATATTGATTGATTGATTAATTGATTGATCGATTGATTGATTGATTGGTTGACTGATAGATTAATTGATTGATGGATTGATTGATTTACTGGTTGATTGATCGATCGATTGATCAATTTATTGATCGATTAATCGATTGATCGATTGATTGATTGATTGATTGATTGATTGATTGATAGACAGAACGATTGTTTGATGGATTGATTGATTGATTTATTGACTGATTGATTTGATTGATTGATTTACTGATTGGTCGAATGATTGATCGATCGATTGATTGATTTGATAGACAGAACGATTGATTGATTGATTGATTGATCGATGGACAGAACGAGTACCTAGGACTGGTAGAGCAGTGCATGGACTTTGCCTGTGGACTGATGGACCTGTGTAGAGGCACTCAGGAGGTGGAGGCGGTGCTTAGCGAGGGGTGTGGCCTCTCTGGATCACCTGACCCACTGTCCAGGCTTAAGATGGCCATGGAGTACGAGGAGAAGAAGGTTCATATCAATCAATCAGCCTGTCAATCAATCGATCAATCATTCAATCAATTAATCGATCAATCAATCAATCAGTCAATCAATCAATCGATCGATCCATTGAACGATCGATATATTAACTAATGGATTGATTGCTTGAATGATATGATTGATTGATTGATTGATTGGATGATTGATTGACTAACTGACTGACTGAATGATTGACTGACTGATTGACTGACTGATTGACTGACTGACTGACAGACTGATTGATTGAGTGACTGACTGACTAACTGTGACTGACTGACTAACTGATTGAGTTTTTGACTGACTGATTGACTGATTGACTGACCGACCGACTGGCTGATTGAAATTTTGACTGAATGATTGCCTAACTGACTGACTGACTGATTGACTGCTTGACTGCTTGACTAACTGATTGACGGACTGATTGACTGATTGATTGATTGACTGACTGACTGAGTGATTAATTGATTGATTGATTGATCACTAGTTTGTGGCACATCCTAACTGCCAGCAGCACTTGACTAGCATATGGTACGGGCCTGAGACAGGCTTCATGCAGTCATTGACTCTCTGGAAGAAGATTGTTATGTGGCTCCTGCTCGTTCCATTGGCTCCTGTCCTCTGCCTTGTCTACATCATATCTCCTGATAACAAGGTACATCTCTATCATATCTCCTGATAACAAGGTACATCTCTATCATATCTCCTTATAACAAGGTATATCTCTATCATATCTCCTGATAACAAGGTACATCTCTATCATATCTCCTGATAACAAGGTACATCTCTATCATATCTCATGATAACAAAATAAATCTCTGTCATATCTCCTGATGACAAGGTATATCTCTATCATATCTCCTGATAACAAGGTACATCTCTATCATATCTCCTGATAACAAGGTATATCTCTATCATATCTCCTGATAACAAAGTACATCTCTATCATATCTTCTGATAACAAGGTACATCTCTATCATATCTCCTGACAACAAGGTACATCTCTATCATATCTCATGATAACAAGTTACAGATAGGCCACGCCCTGTTGTTGTTGTTACAGATAGACCACGCCCTGTTGTCATTGTTACAGATTGGTTTGTTATTGTTACAGATAGGCCACGCTCTGTTGTTATCGTTACAGATAGGCCACGCCCTGTTGTTGTTGTTACAGATAGGCCACGCCTTGCGCTGCCCCGCCTCTAAGTTCATCACGCACACTATGTCGCACATTTGTTTCCTCATCCTGCTCGCTGCAGCTACGTTCAGACTGGAGGAGAAATCCTTCCCCATCACCTCCAGATCCTCTCAGAACTACTTCCTCAGCTCCCTACTCGAGGACCTGCAGCACGAGGAGAAGGTTGAGATCTATCTGAAGGGCACGCTCAGGCCTGCCAATCTCCTCATGACCAACGTTCAAATACTACTCATGTTCTGGGTGCTCGGTGAGCGATCAATCAATCAATTTTTCAATCAATCAGTCAATCAATCAATCTAGCCAGCCTCCTCAGGACCAACGTGCAAAATACTACTCATGTTCTGGGTGCTCGGTGAGCGATCAATCAATCAATCAGTCAGTCAGTCAGTCAGTCAATTAATCAGTCAATCAATCAGTCAATAAAGCAAATAATTAATCGATTGATTGATTGAGACAGGAATATTGTGGATGGAATGCAAGCAGATGTACTCGACAGGTCTGAGGGTATATCTACTAGACAACTACAACTGGATCGACTTCATAGTACTGTCTCTCTACCTCTCGTCCTATATGCTGCGCTTCCTCGTCGACCACTGGATCAAGAGCGCTGATCGGGTGTATAACGGCACAGCCCGGGCCCGTCACCTGCTGCTCAGCGAACACTATGATCTGCATGATGAGCTACAGCGAGAAATCTTTGAGGATAAAAGTAACAGAGCCAGCAGCTACTTCATGAAGGCCTGTGAGTCCAGCTTCAGCTAAACATGTATTTATATTATGTATTGAGCTGTATATATATATATATCTATATATATATATATATATATATATTTATATCATATATGCAGCTGTACATTGATTTATATTATATTTTGAGCTATACATATATTAGACTTACAGTTAGACTTACAGTTAGACTTACAGTTAGACTTACAGCTATACTTACAGTTAGAATTACAGTTAGACTTACAGTTATACCTACAGTTAGACTCCGGTCAGAGGTATCAGAAAAGATATAACGGCAAAAAGACTGATGAAAATGATCACATTATGATTGATTGATTGATTGATTGATTGATTGATTGATTGATGATAGCGAGATTTGAGTGGAGACCTAATGACCCTGAGATAGTCTCAGACGTGCTGTTTGCTATTGCCAATGTGCTCAGCATAGCACGCACGACGTATCTCATGCCAGCATTCGAGGTGCTCGGTCCACTGCAGATCTCACTAGGTAGGATGATAGGAGACATTACTCGCTTCCTCGTTCTCTTCACACTGGTGAGCACTCCATCGATCAATCTATCTGTTAATTATCGTATTTCTGTCTATATTGAACTGTTTTTAAAAGCTAAAGCTGGCAAAGCTAAGGTTAACGTCAGTTTCCTCACTCGAAATCGATGTCAGTGACGGGCGAGCCCAGGATTTGAACCCGCACCTACTGATCCGCGGTCGAATATCTTACCGACTTCGCCACTGGCTGGAGCCAGTGGCGAAGTCGGTTATCAACTAAAGTTATCTAAAGTTATCAACTAAATAGTTGTTATTATTTCCTTATAATAATAACAATTAATAATAATAATAATAATATTATTATAGTAGCCGGCCGGCGATTCAGCACGTATTTGCTTGAATCGTTTTTATCAAACCCCAGGTTCTTTACACCGGGGTAAAAAAAATAATAGTAATAATAATAATAATAATAATAATAATAATAATTTTAGTTTTAAAAGCGCCGCTGCCGTTTATGCAGTGAAACAATAAGAATTTAAAAATACTTTTATCTTTCTGCAAATAAATATATTTCGAAATGGTAAAATAGGTCTTTTGTAGCTGTCTGTATTTGACTATCATTTATACTCGTCTTGTTGTTGTGCTCGCACTCAGGTGCTGCTGGCATTCATGGTAGGGCTGCACAACCTCTACTGGTACTATGGCTCGCAGACATACAGGAGAGAAGGCACTGAAAAACTAGTTCACACCTCAGAAGCCTTTCAAGGGTTGGAAGCGCTAATCTATTTTATGACATAAGGTTTTAGCCGACTAAATTCTCTTCTTTGTTTTACTTCTACTTCTTTATCGTCCTCACTTAGGAGGAACCCGTTCTGGATTAGTAGTACTGAGACTGGACAATCATGCGCCTAAGACCCTTCATTAGCCTGATCTTATTTTACTCTCACAATGTCTAAGACACTTCATTACTATTAGCCTGATCTTATTTCACTCTCAAAATGTCTAAGTCACTTCATTACTATTAGCCTGATCTTATTTCACTCTCAAAATGTCTAAGACACTTCATTACTATTAGCCTGATCTTATTTCACTCTCAAAATGTCTAAGACACTTCATTACCATTAGCATGTTCTTATTTCACTCTCACAATGTCTACAACCCAAAAATCAACTCTCTGGATTAATATCTCACTGTGTGTCTAAACTTGCGCTTAAACGTACAATAAAAACTCTTCCTTTATTTCGACAAGTGAAAAACAAAGTAGGCATAATTGTAATTTTAATTAAACTTTCTTTAACTATCCCTAACCCAAACCCTTACCCCTTACCCTAACCCTAATTATATTCCTAAGAAACTAAAGAAATTTAGCAAAAATTAAAAAAAATTAAAGTGACTCGAACCTCGAACCACATTATCTTTTGCCTAGCATCTATACCATTATGCCACCGTTGCTTCCGATTGAACCTAGTTGAGTAGATGATGTCAACATATCGTACTAGAAAATCGTTATCCTATAGCTATTGCTGCTCTTCACTTGTTGAAAGAAGGGAAGAGTATTTTATTGTACGTATAAGCGCAAATGTGTCTAAAACTCTACACTCTATCTCATTGCTAATCACGCTCACAGCATGCCGCGCACCCTGCTCAGTCTCTTCTGGTCAATGTTTGGACTCGTGAGTGTGGACAGCATTGAGATCAAGTACACTAACAAGGACTCGAGTGACAGGTTCGCCAACAGCTTTCCAGGTGGAAGTCACGCCACGTCCATAGTGGAGGGGGTGGGGATGTTCTTGTTCGGAGTCTATCACGTGGCCATCATCATAGTCCTCACCAACATGCTGATAGCAATGATGAGTCATTCATTCGAGGACATACAGGTGAGTCATCATAGTATTTATCAACATGATACAGGTGAGTCATCATAGTGTTTATCAACATGATACAGGTGAGTCATCATTTGTTTATCAACATGATACAGGTGAGTCATCATAGTGTTTATCAACATGATACAGTTGAGTCATCATAGTTTTTATCAACATGATACAGGTGAGTCATCATTTGTTTATCAACATGATACAGGTGAGTCATCATTTGTTTATCAACATGATACAGGTGAGTCATCATAGTGTTTATCAACATGATACAGTTGAGTCATCATAGTTTTTATCAACATGATACAGGTGAGTCATCATTTGTTTATCAACATGATACAGGTGAGTCATCATTTGTTTATCAACATGATACAGGTGAGTCATCATAGTGTTTATCAACATGACACATGTGAGTCATCATTTGTTTATCAACATGATACAGGTGAGTCATCATAATGTTTATCAACATGATACAGGTGAGTCATTAAAGTGTTTATCAACATGCTGATAGCAATGATGAGTCATATATTAACAATTTATCTCCAAATTAAGTGCTGAGAACTGATGTATAATTTGATAGATTGATTGGTTGATTGATTGATTGACTGACTGATTGGTTGCTCGATCGATCGATCGATTGGTTGATTGATTTAAAGTTTGCTTATCGACAGAAGCAAATTAATATTCTCTTTTTAAATTTCTGTTGTTATTATTGCAAACTTTATTAACTAAAATTTATTTTACTTGTATTTCAGGTTTATTTCGATTGCCTAGTTATTTTTGAATTTGTATGATTGAGAGATGGTCAACTAGATATGTTACTTTTGACCTCTTTGACGGCCTTGTTTGTGTATGTCACTGCATATGTTGAATGTATCGAAATAAACATTGTTCTCTCTCTCTCTTGCTGATTGATTAATTGATTGATTGATTGATTGACTGAATTGAATTGATTGACTGACTACAGATTGATTGATTGATTGATTGATCGATTGATTGATTGACTGACTGACTGACTGACAGACGGACTGTGACGTAGAGTGGAAGTTCGCTAGGACTCGGCTTTGGATGAACTACATCGATGCAGGCAGCACCATACCAGTGCCCTTCAACATGATCCCCACGCCAAAGTGTGTCAGGTACGTGCTCAGGTTCCTCAGACAACAGTGCTGCAGTGATGGGAATAGAGTTGTCGATACTGACAGTGGTGGGAGGCGACAAACGTTCATCAAGGTTTGTGCTGTTTGGGTTCTGTTAGTTAAACGCTTGTGTAACATTAAAAGACGATTTAGAGAAACATCAGAATAGTTCTAAAATATTTCTACATAACTCATCACTCCAAAGCTTTTTAATATTTTCCACAAAGTATCTTTATTGACACATCAAACGCTTTCTTGAAATCAATGAAATTGATTTAATTGATTTCAAGAAACGTAGTCTAATTAGGATCCTATCTAGTTGTCTATCTATATATCTACATAATTAACTACCTATATAAATATCTAAATACTTGTGTATCTATCAAACAGTTATCTTCATTACTTATCTAGTCACCTATTTAATTATTGACATCAATAATCCTAATCCAATTAATTATCTAATTATTTACATCAATAAATACTTATCTAAGTATCTATCTGATAGTTCTGTTACTTATCTAATTATCTATCTGATACTTCTGGTACTTATCTAATTATCTGATAATTCTGTTACTAATCTTGTTTGCACGGCAGGTAAGAAGGGAGATGGTTTGTCAGACTCTCAACATTGAAGCACCAGAAACAAACTACTCCGATATACTACAGAGACTGGTCAGAAGATATTTGTTCAAGCTAGAGAGACAGAAAGACGAGGGTAGTTGTTGTTGAAGTTGTTGTTGTTGTTGTTGGTGCTTCGCTGCTAGTATTATCATCCTCCTTTTTCTAAGCTTTAAGTTCTTTTATGAAATTAAACAAACACTACATGTACACGTGTTACACGTAGTACAGGTACTACTTATAATTTTATTCAGTTGGTATTTCGGTATCTTCGTCTGAATGGTTGATTACTTGATTGATTAATTGGCTACGTAATTGATTGATTGACTGACAGGTAAGGACACGCTAAACGTTGGACCAGACAGTATACTTACAGGCTCGACCACTGACTTCTATACCAGAGATGACAGGGAACCACAGTTCGCAGGTACATCAAGTTTATTATCAATCAATCAATAAATCAGTCAAGTATGTCATAAATTAGTACAAATCAATCAAGCAACCATGCAATAGGTAAATAATCAATCAATTCATATGGTATTCGGCCAACATTAAACAAATCTCTATTTATCTGCAACTCTACCCCTAACCCCTAACCTCTAACCTCTAACTCTACCTCTAACCCCTAACCTCTAACTCTAACTCTACCTCTAACACTACCTCTACCCTCTAACCTCTAACTCTACCTCTAACCCCTAACCTCTAACCTCTAACTCTACCTCTAACCTGTAGTCTCTCTCTCTCTCTCTCACACACATCACTGACTCTGCTTTGATCATCTCTTTGAGGATCTTTCGTTGCATTTTCCTGCAGACAGTGAAGACGCCGATGGTCTAGACGCACGAACAGTTGTGCCACTGAATCACCACAGCTCTAACCACAGCACTACAAACAACCACCACACCCCTTCTATCAGCATAGATCGCAACCACCTCTCCCCCTCCCCTACCTACCACACCCTACTCCCCAACCCCTCAGTGCCGCCCCCCTCCTACCAGACAGCGGCTGAGCCCCTGGGAGGGACCTCGCCCCCCGCCTCCCCTCCCCTCCACCCTAGCTTCACCAGGAGAACCTCGATCAGACCAGGGAGCGGCAGGGCGGGTAGACCAGTGCGGAGGTCATTCTCTGGGGGTCAGGGAGGTCAGGGAGGTCAGGGAGGGCAGGGAAGTCAGGGAGGTCAGGGAGGGGGGGTGCAGCTGTTGTCGTTGCCTCAGATAGACGCCATACAGAGATCTCTGAAGATCCTCGATGTGAGGCTGCAGCACGTGCAGGTAACATTAAGTAACATTTCTTTTCTAAGTGTCGTGCCTGTTCCAAGCCTGGGCGGTCATGGTCATATTCCTCCCTATGTCTCTTCATTGTTGCTCTGATCATCTCTGTTTCAGTTAACTGCATCCATTTGCTATGACTCTTATTATTAAACGTCATCCACTGTCGACCCTGCATCTTTTTCCTTCTATTATTCCTGTCACTACGGTATTTTCAACTATTTTGTTCCGCATTATGTGTCCGAAAAATGTCATCTGTTGTTGAAAAACATTAAATAACACTAAATAACATTAGATAACATGACGTATTGGTTAATAACATTAGATAACATGACGTACTATAACATGAGTAACATGACGAATCGTATCTTATCATATAGTATCGTATCATATCATATCGTATTGTATGGTATTTTATTGTATCGTATCGTTTCGTGTCGTATAGTATTGTATTGAAGTATATTGTATCGTATCATATCGTATCTTATCATATTGCATCGTATCGTATCGTATCTTATCCTATCATATTGCATCATATCGTATCGTATCGTATCGTATCATATCGTATCGTATCGTATCGTGTCGTATCATATCATATCGTATTGTATTGCATGACTCAGTCGAATGCACGAGACGAGGATGGCTCGAGACAGAACGTGGATCACATCAGGCGGGTGATGAGCGAGAACCAAAAAGCTCTGACCACTGTGGTCACAGTGTTGTCGAGCATACAGGAGGAGGTGAGATCATTGAGCATCAACGTGCACAGGCAGGCACTCTCAACCTTCCACATCACCAACCCTGCCCAGAGCAAGAGAGAGCCAGCACCCCAGGGCAAGAGAGCCAGAGAGACTGACAGAGAGGTGGACAAGAGACAGAGAGAGGAAGAGAGAGGAAGAGATGTGGAGAAGGGTAGGAGGAGAGAGAGAAGTAAGGAGAGAGATTTAGAGATAGATAGTGGGATAAGAGAAGCTTTGTTACGTATTACCGGTGAACCGTTTGAAACATCGCCCGTTTAAAAACATTCGGTCTAGTTTCGTTATAAGCTGATTTGAGAAACCTCTTATCTAGAACTATAATGAGGTTTTTAGGTAATTTTCAGGCTTAAGGCCTCAGCTTTTAACCAAACGCTTGATTTTAACTGAAAATGTTTTTCTTTTGCCAATTTAAATACTTATTTGTCGATCATCGACTGTTGATTGTTTATCGAGCATAAACTTTTTATTGAACATTTAATTTAACTTCCATTGAACATTTAATTTAACTCATATTTGAATTCTTAATTTAACTGTTTATCGAATATTATATTAAACCTTTTATTGCTGCACGGTATCGTTTATTAGAGGAAAAAGTCGTCATTTAATTTCCTGAAGGAACCATTCTGTAGAAATATTATCAGTGCCTAATATCATCATGGTTGAGAAAATTCTCAATCTCTCGGTATCATCTGAAGTAAGTGTCAGGGTGGATAGGTCTCATAATAGAGTAAGTGTCAGGGTGGTTAGGATATAGACTGACTGTCAGTGAGGCAGCAGATATAGACTGTCAGTGAGGCAGCAGATATAGACTGTCAGTGAGGCAGTAGATATAGACTGTCAGTGAGGCAGTAGATATAGACTGTCAGTGAGGCAGCAGATATAGACTGTCAGTGAGGCAGCAGATATAGACTGTCAGTGAGGCAGCAGATATAGACTGTCAGTGAGGCAGCAGATATAGACTGTCAGTGAGGCAGCAGATATAGACTGTCAGTGAGGCAGCAGATATAGACTGTCAGTGAGGCAGCAGATATAGACTGTCAGTGAGGCAGCAGATATAGACTGTCAGTGAGGCAGCACATATATATTGTCAGTGAGGCAGTAGATATAGACCGTCAGTGAGGCAGCAGATATAGACTGTCAGTGAGGCAGCAGATATAGACTGTCAGTGAGGCAGCAGATATAGACTGTCAGTGAGGCAGCAGATATAGACTGTCAGTGAGGCAGCAGATATAGACGGTCAGTGAGGCAGCAGATATAGACCGTCAGTGAGGCAGCAGGTCTGCCTGAAGGCAGGCGAGAGTTGTAACTTAGTGACGTATGAGTCACGAGACGAGAGAGAAAAATCATGTCAATCCACCAGCCCTGCAGCCAGGGATAAAGAGAGAGAGAGAGTTAGAGAGAGACAGAGAGAGAGAGAGAGAGAGATAGGTTAGTAGTATTTAGTCTATTTTCTATTAAAATCGTGTCGACTTGAAGGAGCTCTGCTCTGTCCACCAATCAGATGAAATGTTGAGTTAAGAAGATTTGAGTAAATTAATTCTCTGATGTTTTTAGTGAAAAATCAAAATAGGTTGAGATCTGGAGAGATTGTAGAAATAGCGAGCGATATTAGTAGTTAATGTGGTAGAGAAATAGGATATTTAAAGAGAGAGAGAGAGAGAGAGAGAGAGAGAGAGAGAGAGAGAGAGCAAGCCAGAGTGAGAGCGAGAGATCGAGGGAGAGAGAGAGATAGAGAGCGAGCGAAACGGAGAGAGAGCATAGTTAGAGAGTGAGAAAGCGAGAGAGAGCTAGAGAGAGAGAGAGAGAGAGAGAGAGAGAGAGAAGCTGATTGCTGTAGTGGTAGAGGTGTGTAACAGATAGGACTCAGTCGAGTCTTCGCTTGTCTTATTCTTGTTATAAACTTCTCGTGTCGTAGCTGTTCAACATTGAGTGCCAAGTAATTATACAGAATATTTAGTCCTCCTTGAGTAGTGAGTAATAATTAAGTAATAATTAATAAGTAATTAAGTAATTAATAAGTATAATTAAGTAATAATTAATAATTAAGTAATAGTAATTAAGAAACAGTTATATAGAGGATGCTGTGTAGATGCCGACATCAGTGCACTCTTATTTCTATCTCTCATTTCAGCCTAGTTGCAGGTCTAATGTTCAAATTTCTTTTCTGACTTCTAATTATGAACTCTGCATCGATTTAAAGGTTGATCCCAAGAGAAATAGAAACTTTCACAAAATCTTAATTGATGCTTATTTTCTTAATAATAAGACTGATAATAATAATAATAATAATAACTAATAATAATGAAAAATAACAATAATAATGAAAAAATAACAATAATAATTATATTTACAAAGCGCCGCTCAATGCTATACATCACAGTAGCGCTTACTAAGGTCAACTGGAGTGCTTCTAGACGCAGTATATACATAACTAATGTTCAAGGCACATATTCATACTATGAGTCTACCTTTTCGTACCACGGGTCGGCAGATTAACCCTTAACTTAAGGCTAAGCCTTACTTATGCAGCCTTTAGCTTTTAAAAATTCTGACTTCTGAGTTGGTTTGCCGCTGCCTTCCTCAGTTTTAGTCTTTTGGCCTTATAGGACAAATGCAGTTAACGGTTGGTCTATTCTTTAGTATCCCAGACACAACATTGGATATAAATATACAACAGGGCTAGAAACAAGCCCTCATTTAGCCCTCCCCAATTAGCCACCTATATTCCATGACCCTTGTCTTGTTCCTGGTACGATAATTTATCAGACTTATATAATTTCACTAACTTACTTTCGTTCATACATATCTACGTGTATATTTGTCTATAATGCATTAACAAGCTTTGGAATTTTTCAAAAATAATTCTTTCGTGTGAGCTTGTTATTGCCTGCATAAATATACAGTGCATAAAGTAAGAAAAGTAAGTAAGTAAATAACAGTAAAGTAAGTAAGTAAATAACAGTAAAGTAAGTAAATAACAGTAAAATAAGTAAATAACAGTAAAGTAAGTAAGTAAATAACAGTAAAGTAAGTAAGTAAATAACAGTAAAGTAAGTAAGTAAATAACAGTAAAGTAAGTAAATAACAGTAAAGTAAGTAAATAACAGTAAAGTAAGTAAATAACAGTAAAGTAAGTAAATTACAGTAAAGTAAGTAAGTAAATAACAGTAAAGTAAGTAAATAACAGTAAAGTAAGTAAATAACAGTAAAGTAAGTAAATTACAGTAAAGTAAGTAAGTAAATAACAGTAAAGTAAGTAAATTACAGTAAAGTAAGTAAGTAAATTACAGTAAAGTAAGTAAATTACAGTAAAGTAAGTAAATTACAGTAAAGTAAGTAAGCAAATAACAGTAAAGTAAGTAAATAATAACAGTAAAGTAAGTAAATAACAGTAAAGTAAGTAAGTTGTGTTTATGCAAAATTGTCATAAACAGTCATTGACTGCACGCGCAGTGCTGTATGTTGTCATAGCGACTAAGTTGATAATCATATCGACCACTAATCAATTCTTATTGGACTAAATATTATAATTATCAGACTTTCATTGCGTATATAGGCCTACTGTGCATGCACTTGTAATGGACATATAGGTTTAGTATTAAAAGAGCATTTTCGTAAAGTCATCTTTTAGATCGATAGTGTGCTCTTTACGAATCAACAATATGGACGTTAAATGGGAATAACCTATAGACCTACCATGGACCTACCTTCTGCAATGCATGGAAGTAGAGAGAGAGAGAGAAAGGAAGAGAGAGAGAGAGAAAGAGAGAGAGAGAGAGAAAGAAAGGGAGAGAGAAAGAGAGAGAGAGGAAGAAAGAGAAAGGGAGAGAGAGATTAACATCTTTTACACCCACTTAGTGATCTTGTCAGAATCGTTCTCTCTCTATTTCTCGTTAAGGACAGTGAAATGTGAGAGACTCGCCGGAAGACATGATAAATGCAGCTCTCAGTGACCGGATGTAATACATATGTATCCAATCTCCGCTACAGTTCTCACATACAGGGGCTTCCCTTAACCTTACGAGCTCTAACATACAGGGCTTCCTTCAACCCTACGAGCTTTAACATACAGGACTTCCTTTAACCCTACGAGCCTTAACATACAGGGCTTCCTTTAACCCTACATGCTTTAACATACAGGGGCTTCCATCAACCCTGTGAGCTTTAACATATAGGGACTTTCTTTAACCCTACGAACTTTAACATACAGGACTTCCTTTAACCCTATGAGCTTTAACATACAGGGCTTCCTTTAACCCTATGATCTTTAAAATACCGGGCTTCCTTTAATCCTACGAGCTTTAACACGCAGTGTACAGTGACATGTGCCGTCTGTTGTGCTTCAACATTAAGCACTTGCTTCATTAATCGCATGTGTTAGTGGCACATGCGATGAAGCACTAAATTTAACTTTAAGCGCAAATTCTATTTGCAAGTTTGTATTGGTCATTTTATGATCTTAAAGCAAGCCTAGGCTCTCAAGCGGTAATCACTTAGAGTTTTTCTTATTTAAGTAGCTCGCGGTTCTGATTACATTGAGATAAACATTTTTGCAGCACAACGCTACTTACGTGTAAATATCAGCAACTTCTAGTTTTCCTATGGACTAAGCGAAGCACCTACGCGCTAATGTCGCCGCTAGGAAGAGCTTAGGCTCGCCACAATTCTCATGTTCAGCACATCCGGTTCATTGGGGGGAGGGAGCATGGACCTCAGTGGAGCAAACAGAGCTAATTCTCCTCTCAGACAAGCTGCCGGCGTTTCACAGGGGTCCAGGGTGTCGGGAAATTCTCTTCTAAGTAATTCCCCCACCGGGACTTCCCACTTGTGGGGGCAGATACGACGGGGTTTTCCCCAAGGAAAGTCGGCTTCCTGGTACAGAGGTCAAGATGAGGGACAGCAGAGAGGTCTAGGGCTCCAGAGGTCGTCCCTGGTGCTCCAGGGGTCGTCCCAGGTGACGCAGTGTTCCACCAATCACCTGAGACCGGACAGCCTGGTGGCTCGCGAGGTTTGGGGGAGGAGACGTGGCGTCTCAGACACTACGTGTCGTAGCCCAGACGTGGCGGGGTCAACAACAACAACATCAGCGCAGAGACATCAGGCGGCGTCTAGACGACGACGACTGACACTGCAGACTCTGAACAGATCTTGGCCGAGCACAGTGGCAGGCTGTTGCAGTGATCTGGTCACCTCAGCGGTCAACAACAACAACATCAGCGTCATGCCAGCCACCATAGAGCAACCTTCTGAACACTACACCAGGTGGAGTCTTGCATCCTATCTTCATTCTATACTGTCAATCTTTACCATTCAATCTTTGAAGCCAGTGGTGATGTCGGTAAGATATTCGACAGTGGATCAGTTTGTGTGGAGTTCAAATCCTTTGCTTGCCCGTCACTGACATCGCTTTAGAGAGAGAAAACTAACTTTAACATCAGCTTTATCAGCTTTAAAATATTGTGCATTAGTCAAAATAGGCAATTGTTGCAACAGGATTGCAGTAAGCATACTGGTTTGTTTTACTGATTTGTTGATTATTTTGATAGATTGGCTGATCAATGATATGGAGTAATGTACCTTTTCTAAAAGTTAACTGGAGTTCGATAGATCGTTATTTAGAAGATCAAAGACGTAATTTATAAGAAATCAGATCGATACCTAATGACGATCTCTAATCAACGATAACATGAAAAGTCTCTATACTTCCCCCCCCCCCCCAATCACTCCACCCTACCAACCAGCAGGGGGGTCCACAAAATCCTAACATCGACCTACGTCATTAAAAACATTATTACGTCATTAAATAACAGGGAGAGATAAAAAATGTACGAAACTTTAAAAAATTAGACAGTGACAAATGTACTACGTGTGAAAATGGGGGAATATCGTTCAGAATTTATCTAAGGGGGAGGGGGGGTGAACACCCCTGTCTCTCAGTTACCCTAAAATTTCTCAAGCCTCACATATTCTCCCTTCTCGTGCTTTCTCTTTCTCTCAATCTCTCTATCATTTTATCTATCTATATCTCTCGCTCTCTCTTTCTCACTCTCTCTCTCCCTCTTTCTCTCTCTCTCTCTCTCTCTCTCTCTCTCTCTCTCTCACTCTTATTCAGATTTTATACGTGATTTTTCGCTAATTAGCGAAGTGATCCCGACCTCTTAGCATTCAGAACCTGGTGGTAATTAGCCTCGGCTAATCGATGTTGCGACATTGTGTAGAGATCGTAGATTCCTATGAGGTCTTGACATGCACGGGACCTGTTAGACCAGAATCTAGTGGGAGGGGGCGCCCCTACCTCCAAATCAAGAAAATTAACTCATAAAAAGCTGGTTAAGCTAAGGTTAACGTCAGTTTCCTCACTTTAAAGCGATATCAGTGACGGGCGAGCCCAGGATTTGAACCCCGCACATACTGATCCGCGGTCGAGTAGCTCACCGACTGGCTGGAGCCAGTGGCGACGTCTATTAACTGACTGTGCTAATACCATGAGTTACAATTCATGGATTGAGCCAGTGGCTTGTTGGCAAGTTGTTCGAAAGCGGATCAGCAGGTGCAGGGTTCTAATCCAGTGCTCTCCTCGTCACTGACAGGCTATTCGAGCAGGAAACTGACGCTAAACTTGGCGTCAACCTTATATCGATAGTTTAACTAGTTTAACTTAATTGTTTACTATTAACTTTTAATTGAGACTCTTTATAGAAAAAAATTACTTGTATTGACCTCATTGTCGGGTCTAAGTGAGATATGAGAATAGAAGGAATAAATTGTATCATGGCTGATGGTAGCACTTTGTATTGGGTTTTCTGACCCCTCCACTAATACAAATCTCACTCTGTCAGTGAGAGGCTGATCGATGAAGTTCTGCATTACGTCACGTGGCAGCAACAACAACAACAACGCATTAGTTGTCGCAACATTAACTACATAAAATGATAAGGTTAACGTCAGTTTCCTCACTCGAAAGCGATGTCAGTGACGAGCGAGCCCAGGATTAGAACCCCGCACATACTGATCCGCGGTCGAGTATCTTACCGACTTCGCCACTGGCTCCAGCGAGTTACTTTAAGTTACTTACGTTAACGTCCGTAACGTCCCATGTCTTTGATAAGTATACGATTATATGTATATATATATATATATATATATATATATATATATATATATATATATATATATATATATACATATATATAATTATATATATGTATCTCTGTCTCCACTCGCTCTCAACTCTGAGCACATATATATATATATATATATATATATATATATATATATATATATATATATATATATATGTGCTCAGAGTTGAGAGCGAGTGGAGACAGAGAGACAGAGAGAGGGTATGTGAGTATGTATGTGTTTGTATTTGAGTGTATTTTGAGTGAGTTAGTATTTATTTAGATCAATTTAGCAGAAAGGTCGAAAGTCGTAAACTGTATAAAAGCTTTGAAATCTTAAAGATTTATATATGACATGAGCGCCATTCAACCACTGTACTCATTCTCTGACACTTGTAAACAGTCTGCCTCTGTCTATATATGTCTTTTTGTCTGTCTTGTTGTATGGCTGAATATATGCGTAGATGTGCTGGAATGGATCACTTCGCCGTATCGTTGTACTGTCGGATGTGTCTGAATGTATGCCCGCCTAACTGTGTGCATATTGGTCGTTGTATGCGGCAATGTTTTGCCTTTGTTCTTGTACTGGTATTTAGTTTAAACTCTAAATTCGACAAAAAGTTGAAAACATTTGATCTGAAATACTTTATTGTTGATGGTGTTGTTGTTGCTGTTGCTGATGTTATTGTTGCACAGTTATAATACACAGTGTCAACGCTCCGGTTCTACCTTAGCCTATTTTAAGGAGAATTTAGAGAGGAGGGGGATCTGCCATTATTCTCCCAAATTGCCAACAGGATTATCATAAAGATAAATGTCACAAATCATAAATATTTTTAAGAGCCCAGAAGTACCTAAAATTGCATTGTCATTTTTAGTTCTTTGCCTAATTTCGTTCCTCCTTTCTATATTTTCTGTAAAAATAATTGGATGCCATTTTAGACAGGAGAATATCAAGTCATTTTTTCGACTTGGAGGTTAATTAGCGATTATTGAATAGGCAAAGCCTTTGACTAAGGGGTATTTACCCCCCCCCCCCACACCTCCCGCAGCACAGTTAAGATTTAAGAGGCTATTTGATGACAGCTGAGCCAGACTTTAGCCAGTCGAGGGTAGATGTAGAGAGTTGCGCTTAGTGTGGCTTTATAGCATTAGTATATTATTAGTATTTAGTCTATTATTAGTATTAGCTTTATAGCAATAGTAGATCAGTTAACATAGCGGTAATGGCAAGAATCATTAGAATATGACGACGACGATGATGATGATGATTATGATGATTATGATGATGATGATAATGATGATGATGATGACGACGATGGTGATGAACTGTTATCACTGATATAGTGGCATAAATGTATAATATTGTTGGGCAATCACTGGTAAAGTGATATGGATTTGTTATCAGTGATAGAGATATGGATAAGTTACATATGGATGTGTGATGTGGATATGTTATCAATGATAGAGTGATAAGGATGTGCTATCACTGATAGAGTGATATGGATGTGTGATATGGATGTGTTATCACTGATAGAGTGATATGAATATGTGATACAATGAATAAAACTCCTCCTATTTCCATCCCTCGCGCAATCAACAAGTCACGTGACCTGGACTCATCCAATCACCATGATCTGAGACTGGTCGCCTGTAGAAATAGACTACAAGTTCACAG
>CAJHZI010000490.1:205000-212500 GCA_905160935.1 Enchytraeus crypticus | reverse complement strand
CTTCAGTCTCAGAAATGTTGTGTAAAATGAGCATCAGAACTTTAAATTAACAATATATTGATTGATTGATTGACTGGCTGATTGATTGATTGATTGATTGACGCAGTGTATGAGCGAGGTAGATCAGTGGGGTATGGATTTGTTTCGACTGAACGAAGTAACGAACGGTAAACCATTGACGTGCGTCACCTTCAGCGTCGTTCAGGTATTGTCTACACTGGCCAATGAGATCAGAGCTTTTAAAATTATCGATAAATAGTAACCAATGAGATCAGAGCTTTTAAACTTATTGGTGAATACTAGCCAATGAAATCAGACCTTTTAAACTTATCGGTGATTACTAGCCAATGAGCTATTAAGGTAATTGGTCAAAACTAGCCAATGAAATCAGAGCTGTTAAACTTATTGGTGAATACTAGCCAGTGAGATCAGAGCTTTTAAAGTTATCGGGGAATACTGGCCAATTATATCACAGCTTTTTAACGTTTTAAATGATTTGTCGGTAAATACTAGCCAATGGTATCAAAGCTCTAAAAAGTTCTAACAGTTGCCGCGCTAGCTGTAGTCATGGATTAATATTCTATTTTATATAGTATGTTTTATGCAGGACCGAGATTTGTTTAGATCGCTGCACATTGAAAGAGCCAAGTTTCTTAACTACCTTCTACAAATCGAGTCTCACTACAGACGTGACGTCATCTATCACAACTCTATCCACGCCGCTGACGTCACACAGTCTGCCCACGTCATGCTATTGCTTCCCGCCCTGGAGGTGCTTCAATCAATCAATCGGCCAATCGATACATCAATAAATCAATCGATCAATCAGCAAATTAATCAACCAGTCAACCAATCGATAAATCAATCGATCAATCAGTCATTTTTTTACACCGTCAAAAAACATTTTTATTATATATTTATCAGCCAATCAGTAATTCAGTCAATCAATTAATCAATCTATCAATTTAATAGTTCTCTCAATCAATCTAGCAAGTAATAACCCAATAAATCTTACAAAAAATGTTAAAGTTTAATTTTAAAACTGCATAAGAGATTGATTAATGATAGATCGATTGATTGATTGATGGATGGATTGGTTGACTGATTGATTGACTGATTGATTAAGGATCGACTGATTGATCGACTGATTTATTGATTCAATGATTGATTGTGTTACGTAGAACGTGTTCTCAGATCTCGAGCTATTCGCGACACTCGTGGCCTGCGCTATACATGACGTGGACCACCCTGGTGTCAGCAACCAGTACCTCGTCAATACTAGTGAGTACCTCGGCAATACTAGTGAGTACCTCGTAAATACTAGTGAGTACCTCGTCAATACTAGTAAGTACCTCGTCAATACTAGTAAGTACCTCGTCAATACTAGTGAGTACCTCGTCAATACTAGTGAGTACTCAGTACCTCGTGACTACTAGTGAGTACTCAGTACCTAGTGATTACTAGTGAGTACTTAGTACCTAGTAAATACTAGTGAGTAGGCCTACTCAATCACTAATTAGTACCTAGTAAATACTAGCGGGTAATCACTCAGTGTGGTACCTAGTAAATACTAGTGAGTTCTCAATCAGTAATCAAGGACCTTTTAATGTTAGAAATATTTGAAGATATAAGCAGTCCACTAACTCTTTCGCCATCAACCAGTTGGCTGGTCCAATGACTACCATTCCTTTGATCAACAGTTTGGACTTCTATATCAACTACATTGAAGCTTTCTAGTTTGAAATAACACAGTATATATATATATATATATATATATTATATATATATATATATATATATATATATATTCCTTCAGATATATATTCATATATATATATATATATATATATATATATATATATATATATATATATATATATATATACTTCTTCAGTATCTCAGTCAGTAGGCACTAACGAAACACATGCGGTCTTGAGATTGTCAATTCTCAGGATTAGTAGGTGATTTATTAATCGTATATTTGCGCTGCTAGGCTCAGAGCTTGCGCTGATGTATAACGATGAGTCAGTGTTGGAGAACCATCATCTCGCAGTGGCCTTCAAGATCCTACAACAAGATCAGTGTGACTTCATGAGGACCTTGAGCCAAGGGCAGAGACAGGCCTTCCGTAAGATGTGCATAGACATGGTATGTACCTATCAATCAATCAATAAATCAATCAATTGATGTGCTCAGGTGCTAGCCACAGATATGAGCAGACACATGGAACACTTGGCTCATATAAAGACTATCAATCAATCAATCAATCAATCAATTGATGTGCTCAGGTGCTAGCTACAGACATGAGCAGGCATATGGAACACTTGGCTCATATAAAGACGATGGTGGAGACTCGCCAGGTGTCAGGAGTCAACGAGGTCTCTATGGGCAACTACAGCGATAGGATCCAGGTATCAATCAATCAATCAGTCAATCAATCAGTCAGTCAATCAGTCTATCAATCAATCATTCAATCAGTCCATAGATCAATCAGTCAGTCAATCAATCAATCATTCAATCAATCAATTAATAGATCAGTCAGTCAATCAATCAATCAGTCAGTCAATCAGTCACAGTCAATTAATAAATTGATTGTTTGTTTAATTATATGATAGACAGCTCGTCAATCAAATTAATCGAAGGTAGACAAAGAAACCACTCAGTAATAACATAATTTAATCAATCATTCAATATGTTATTGTATACGTATGTATTAATTGAAAAAGTCAGTCTATGTGTAAACTATTGATCTATTTTATCACCTATCATTCACTACCAATGGAGCATATCATAGAGCTATCATCATAGCTAGAATGACTGACTGACTGACTGAGTGACTGACTGACTGACCGACCGACCGACCGACCGATCGACCGACCGACCGACCGACCGATCGACCGACCGACAGAGTGATTGATTGATTGAATGATTGATGGACTACGCATATCCTCCAGTGCCTAGTGCACTGCGCTGATCCATCTAACCATGGTAAGATTGATTGATTGATTGATTAATTGATTGATTGATTAATTGATTGATTGATTGATTGACTGAATGATCACACAGATACTACAGTGCCTAGTACACTGCGCTGATCTCAGTATCCTTGTTAAAATTGATTGATTGATTTATTGATTGATTGATTGATTGATTGACTGAATTATCACACAGATACTACAGTGCCTCGTCCACTGCGCTGACCTCAGTAACCCTGGTAAGATTGATTGATTGATTGATTGATTGATCACACAGATACTACAGTGCCTAGTCCAATGCGCTGACCTCAGTAACCCTGGTAAGATTGATTGATTGATTGATTGATTGATTGATCACACAGATACTACAGTGCCTCGTCCACTGCGCTGACCTCAGTAACCCTGGTAAGGCGGGAGAGTTGAGCAGACAGTGGACTGAGCGAGTGGTGGAGGAATTCTTCAGACAGGGGGACCTTGAGAAGTCTCAGGGTCTAGCCGTCAGCCCGATGTGCGACAGGCTTAACGCCAACATTGAGAAATCTCAGGTCGGTTAATTCACTCTGCAATTAATTTAATTATTCATAGAGCAATCTCATTAATTTAATATCTGATTATTAATAGACTATACAGTTCTTCTTCTCTGGGAGGCGTGGTCGGAACTTGATTGATTGATTGATTGACAGATTGGTTTCATAGACTACATTGTTCTTCCTCTCTGGGAGGCGTGGTCAGAACTTGTCTATCCTGACTGTCAGTTCATTCTCGACAACCTCGAGCACAACAGAGCCTGGTATGTCGAGCACGTCACTGACACCAGCCCTACCCAACCGCAGAACCCAGAAGAGTGTCAACAGAGCTCTACAGGGTATCAACAGAGCCCTACAGAGTGTCAACAGGGCTCTACAGTGTGTCAACAGGGCGGCCCGGATGCCCATTCGATAGACGTTCTTATTTCGTCCAATGAAGAAATCAGTTCTATGAAAAAATTGTTTACATGTGTGACGTCAATATCAAAACACTGTGACGTTGTTAGCGACTTTTCTAGCGATGACGTCACTAGACCGACTCGTGACGACACTAGACATGACGTAGAGGCTCGTGACGTCACTAGACATGAAGTAGAGAACGGTGCAGGGTGAAGGAGAGAATTTAGGCAAAGGTTCTTACCAAACAGAACGAAAGCTGACAACAACCAGAGCAGCTGAAAGGACGACTACTGTAGAAATTGCTTTAACATACTCAGGCGAAACTTTGGGAGGAGCTGAAACTCATGAGACGATCACATGACACTCGAATAACCATTAACGTGACTCTCGTATAGCCATTGACGCGACCCTGGTATCATCTGTTTCTAGTAACTGCGTTGCTTTGACTGTGGCGTCATTTTCTATTGACTGGTGAACATCTGAAAAGATTTTATCAGTAGTGTGCTTGACATCAAGCTTCAGAAGCATTAGACTTCACTTCAAGACGACTTGACACACTCGGGCTACCGTCACGAAGATTTGAACAAAGATTTGGCTAACAACTAAACTAAGCCATTGAAACTAATATATGCCGAATGTTTAAAAGAACTACAGAAGTAGTAATTAAAGCAGGTATGAATTGAATCATAAACGTTTGCAAACGAAACAATACGAAATACGCGAAAATAAACATAGTCTTTTATTTACTTTACGAATCATATTCATACCAAATCTTTAAATTAAATATAATCATATATACTTAACTAAAACGAAGCTATAGTTATACAGAAATAGTTGGATATCAAATTTATGCGCTAGATTTGCTTGCATGCAGTAATATAACTAGGAAAATGTTCAAGTCGAAATTAACAAAAAAGTCCTGCATTTTGTAGGTTCACATGCCTACAAAAATAACTTAACATACTTGACTATATACAAATTGCATTTCACTATATAACCCCACGTCAGCTTTGCCGACGACTGTAGGTCAAAAAACAAAAAAAGAACTGATAATCCAAAAAACACATTAATTACTTGCGCACAATGTTTCCAGTGATATTAGTTACAGTGTAAGCAAAGATCAACTGGTACGCTGGAGCCAGTGGCGATGTCGGTAAGATACTCGACTGCGGATCAGTAGTATGTGTGGGGTTCAAATCCTGGGCTAACCCGTCACTGATGTTGCTGTAGGGTGAGGAAACTGACATTAACCTTAGTTTTATCCGCTTTACTAGCTTTATAAAATATCTGTCATCCCGGCTACATCTGTCGAGAAGTTACAATAAATTATCTTCCATTGGATTCAGATATAAAATATTCTGATTTTACTGTTATTAAAATAGCATTTCACAATTAATATCGTAGTCTAATAAATTTACCGTGTAAACGGTTAATGTTGCTGTTATTCTTACAATAAAATATAATACGGCCTATTAATAATAACTAATGTTATTCAAATAATTATCCTATCAATAAGATATATTATTTAAAATTATTCTAAAAATAATTATTTCTTAAAAATACTTTCACTCATTCAACATAGGTTCCGCGTGGTTTGCATCTGACTACACGAGATCTTCAAGAGTAAACTTACTCTTGAAGATCTCGTGTAGTCAGTCGCCTACTAAGCAGGTTCTTTAGGCTAAAGCGCTTTTAAGCGCAACGTCCCTGACATTGCCTCATGGCGAGAAACCGGACGCTAAATTCCTATTGATTGCTTGATTGATAGATTATCAATCCTTGGACAGGATTTATCTTCCATGATGCGTCTAATTACTTACGTCATTCAACATCACAAGCAGAGAGCGCGAAGCTACAGCTGTAACGAATATTCTAGCGTCTTATGAATGTTGAATGCTTATGACGTCACACGTGGGGGCTTTTATCTATTTTACTC
This sequence comes from Enchytraeus crypticus, assembly GCA_905160935.1. NCBI lineage: Eukaryota > Metazoa > Annelida > Clitellata > Enchytraeida > Enchytraeidae > Enchytraeus > Enchytraeus crypticus. The sequence continues at coordinate 206,663 of CAJHZI010000490.1, read as the reverse complement.
TTCCACGAAGCGATGGCTGAGTAATTTACATGATTTTTTGTACGAAGCATTTATAAGATTAAAACAATGAAATCTGGAGATGTTGTACCACACGATGTCATTCATGAACCGAGAAACTGACGTTAAATCTCTCTCGCTACCTCAGTCCATTGTCCATGATTACCTCGAGCCAGCAGGGACAGTCCGACACTGATGGTCTCTTGTAGCCGGGCCCCCAACCCTTACAAAAACTGATCTGAAAGCATTTCAGGTTCACCGGGCCCTGGTTACGAGTTACTAGGGGGCGTGTCCGTCTTGCACCAATCACAGAACTAGAATTTAAATCATGGGAAATTTCCTCAGCGGGGATTTCCAACGGTGGGAAAACCCGCATGGTAAATCCCGGTTCGAGTTTCGTTATTTTAACGAGATATATTTGCGCTGATTCGTTGACTGAATTTGTCTCCACTGACGGTTGAGTGGTTAGAGTATCACACTCTGAACACTGAGGTTTCGTGTTCAAAGCCTCGTTAAGTCTAAAGTCGTTGTTGAGTAGCTCTGAGTGGCTGATGTGAGGATTAGGAGGGGTAGTATCAGAGTTCAAACCCCTCCCAGGTCCTAAGTCACTGTCACATGGCTCTGAGGTAGAAACATCGCTGTTAGAACACAAAAGTCTAGAGTTCAACTCTTCCTGGCGGAGTAGATCTCGAGTAAAGCAAGAATTTTGAGGTAGTAAGTTCACTGTATGACGAGTGTGTGCACTGCAACACTGCTCATCAGGACGTGTGGGGGTCGATCCCCTCAACCCTTGTGAGGCAGAGGTGTGTGACGAGGAAGACAAAGGCATAGCGGTAGAACGGTCTCTATTAGATTTACTCTGTTTAGCCACGGCAGTAGACGGATGATGTGTAGATGACGACCTAGGTGAGGCACTCGACGATGATGATGTTGATCTATCACTGGTGTCGGGTGACGAGGAAGACCAAGGTTTAGAAGGACTTGTGTGTTTAAGGACGTCAGTAGATCCCACAAACACGCTGACCTCTGACCTGTTGTACACCCACACTACTCCCCCCTCATCTCGTCCTAGGACCACCCCCCTGCATATCCTGCCCCTAGTACGAGCGGTGCGGGGGTCCACGCCCCGGGCGGCGCTCTGTATCACCGCCAGGCTCAGTCCCGTGCCTTCCCGCAGGTCCGTCGCCACACGCACTGCACTCTAAAACACGACAACACGAGATATTGTCTTCCACGGCGATATCTTGCAATTAAAATATAGTGTGATTTGCTTGCCAGGCAGTTTAGATTATTGTCCATTCTACTGATCCTGTTTCGGTCGTATAGTTTATGCTAAAACTCAGGAGTAAAATTTGAGTAACATGATAGAGCTGGTTCTCCTGTAAGAGACGACTACACTACAAGAGCTTGGACTACATGAAGTCATGATATTATCAGCTAAGAAGATATGGGCTGCTTTTCAACCAATCAATCAACCAATCAATCAAGCAATCAATCAATGAGAATATAACGTCCAGTTCCTCGTCAAAAAGACAGACAGAGAGAGACATACAGACACACACAGATAGAGACAGAGAGCACTCAGCACACAGATGCTCAGAGTCACCTGGTTGACGAGGTAGGGAGGGCCCAGCCTATGTCTGTACTCCCAGTAGACAACTCGACA
>CAJHZI010000490.1:132500-202500 GCA_905160935.1 Enchytraeus crypticus | reverse complement strand
CTCTCTCTCTCGCTCTCTCTCTCTCTCTCTCTCTCTCGCTCTCTACCAATGAAATGGTAACTTCGCCTTGCTACAGGTTTAATTAACTAAAGCTTTTCTCAGTCTAATCCAAGACACACATTCCTGTCACACCACACCCGTTTAAAACTTGAAGGCCTTTATACAGTTACAGTTATATATATATATATATATATATATATATATATATAAAATATATATATATATATGTATATATATATATATAAAAAAAAAATATATATATATATATATATATATATATATATATATACGAAATGATAGAGATGAATAAAGGCGTTATATACCATGGAAAGACGGAAGATAGAGATGATAGAGATGAGTAGAGGCGTTATATACCATGGACCTGCCAGTAGGCAGTGCACTAAAAGAGAGAGAAATATATATATATAACAGTACTTAAGCAGTATACAAGCAGTAGACTCACCTGTATCAGAGAGTCTGAACCAATGGTAGGGGTGACAGCAGACGACCTTAGAGCTGAGGCAAGGTTGATCGTGTCTCTGAGACTGAGCGCTTAGGCAAGGTTGATCGTGTCCCTTACACTGATGACTAGATGACGCCGTGTGTCGTGATGATGTGGCGCAGTTGGTAGAAGACTTGACTCTGAGACAACTGGGTCGGATTCTACTCCACCGCCAGACGTTACAGGCTAGCAGGTGCGGAGGACAAGGGTCAAGGTTAATGTCCCACGTGACCTCTATGCACTCCCCCACCTCGTCCATACCACCCCTGATGGCCTTCAGCAACGCCTCCAGCTGCGACATCTGCCAAACAACAACAACATCATCATCATCAGATACTCTTTCTCTCTCTCTAGTCTGCCAAGTGGCAGGTCCAAGGTACATTTTCGTACTCAGAGTCTGTTTTTACACTAAATAATGAGCACTAAATAAAGTTTATATAAGTTTATAAGTTAATAAAGTTTTTATACTCATCTTTAGTAGCACCTTTAATTTGTCACTCAGATTGTAAGCATAATTGGTAGGGGATTGGCTGGTGGTGTGGTGTAGGCCAGAGAGGACTTGTATCCCGACCTTGGTTAAACTGGGATTCAAGGGAGGACGATGATGATGATTGTGTCAATAATTCTTGATATCAGTGCTAGATTACATCATGGATGATCAATAGAGTATCTCACCTCCAGTCTATCTAGAAGTTTGTATACGGAACTCTTGAGGGACGCCTCATCTTCCACCACAGAGTCCCACCTCTCCATCCTCTCACTCATTCCTCTACTCCACACTCCCTCCTGCAGGGGGCTGATGGCCCCTGGGTCCAGCCCGGGGTCACCCCCCAGTGTAGAGGCCCCTCTGCCACCCAGGGCTACCCCCGAGTGGCCGCTCAGGTCTCGGCCCATAAGGCCGGGCTGTGTCGAGCAGTGTCTCCTCTCAGAGTTTGCGCTGCAGCCGATCTCCGTAGGCGGGCGATTATTCCAAAGCTTTCGATACAGTAAAGCCCTGCGGCAACGCTGCATATATAACTGTCCCTCCACAGCCACAACTGCTGCTGTCTTTATAGCTGCTGCTGGTGATGGGCCGCAGCTGCTCGACAGCTGGAAGCATCTGTATTTAGCGTCTAACCCTCAATCAATCAGTTACATGACATCTATGATATCCGGATGTGACAACTGAATCTATCTGGCTTTTCATCACAAGTAGCTTCTATCATTGCTAACGAAGTACTAGGTAAATAACGTGTTTCATTTATCTGATTCTTTAGTATCCTGAAATTAGAAAACATTACACTTTCAGTGTACTTTTAATTTTTATGTTTTATCACAATTATTCGGCAATATAGAAGCTCCTGATTGAAAACTATGTATTCATGATATTTCTTTCAACAAGAATTTTATTATTCTACATAATTATTATTATTTTTTTTAATGCCCTGGGCTGTAAAGGTCCCTGGGCTAAAAAATGAGATTAAAGAGACTTTATTTAATTAAAAGTTTTTAAAAAAGCGATTAAAATAATTCCTCTGCACTCTGGGAAGCCGCTTTAGCTAAAGTGCCACTGAAGCAGACTGCATTGAATCGCTGGAGAGCAATAGACAGTCGCTGCCACAGAAAAGATTTTTCGCGCTTATCACCAGTAATGTATTATTATTATTATTATTATTATTATTATTATTATTATTATTATTATTATTATTATTATTATTACAGATTATTCTACATAAATTAAACACCTCAAAAAACTGATCTATAGGGTGAGAATTAAAACAATATTTACATAGATATATTATCCAGGTGAGTGCTGGAATTAGAATAGTATTAAGAATTACACACAATATATTACACTTTAATTTATCAAATTCGAGGCTGTAGAAACATAAATAAACACAGAATATCAACGTAAGCAAAAATACAGAGAAACTGGTCAGCGTATATGTGAATAATTTTTCATCAATTAGAATATACTCATACCTATAAGTTAACCATCGTATTAAATAAGATCGGAATACGAATTGATCTTTGTTCAATTCTGTTTCGAAAATATTATAGCGATTTCTGAAGCCTAGGCGTCAGAAAATTGTGAATAAAGGTTAAATCGCACACAACCCCACCACCGCTTCACCCCGGCACATGTTAAATAATTAACTTCCCTCCCCCAATTAGATCAGGAGGGGAAGTGCAGTGGGATCTAGGGGGTGATAGGGGAGGGTGCTCTAAATGTTACACAGTTCTAGGGGGTTGACAGTCGGTCGCTGTATACGTCTTTGATCACGAAGAGATCACAGAGATAGCTTGGCTTACGTAGACATGAAGACACATGCTTGATATGAGAAATAGACTTCAACGAAATGTCGTTATTGTACTTTATTTGATACCCTAAAAGCACGGCTAGATTTTGATAGAATTTAAATGAAAAATGACCATTAATCGATCACATAAATTTACGTTTTTATTAATTGGTTGACTGCTCTAACACGGTGCGAAGCAGCTTTATACTAAGAGAGACAGAGAGAGGGAGAGAAAGAGAGACATACAGACAAAGAGAGAGAGAGAGAGAGCGAGAGAGAGGTATTCAGGCAGACCTACACTCCACTGGCTCTTTATTCGCAGTCAGACAGACAGGCGCCCTACTCCGCTCTACTATGTCAGACAGGCTCCCCCATCCCTACTACCTCTCATGTGTAATAAGACATGCTGGAGCCCCCCCATGCACCCCTCCTGTGTAAGACAGGCTGGCGCCCCCCAGGCTGGGTGCCTATAGGGGTGGCCTGTGGTGTAAGACAGGCTCCCCCCCTCCTACCTCTCCTATGTAAGACAGGCGGGCGCCCCCCCCCCTGCATAAGACTGCGCGGCTTTCTGTAGTGGCGCCGCGCAGGCGAAGAGTCGATACAGACAACGTCAATCACTGCCAAACTGAGTTACAACAGTCCATTGTGAAGATTTCTCGAATCAGGTAGATTTTAGTGGTCACGACTAGGTAATTGTCATATAGGTAACAAGATGTAGACATGAGATATCTAAGAGTCGACCAACTGCTATATGTAATCAATGTCCGGTGAGTAAATGTCCATGGATAACTAGAGATCAATAGCTACAGACCAATAGCTATAGATAAATAGCTACAGATTAATAGCTACAGATCAATAGCCACAGATCAGTAGCTACAGATCAATAACCACAGATCAATAGCCACAGATCAATAGCTACAGATTAATAGCTACAGATCAATAGCTACATATCAATAGCTACAGATCAATAGCTACAGATTAATAGCTACAGATCATAGCCACAGATCAATAGCTACAGATTAATAGCTACAGATCATAGCCACAGATCAATAGCTACAGATTAATAGCTACAGATTAATAGCTACAGATCATAGCCACAGATCAATAGCTACAGATTAATTGCTACAGATCATAGCCACAGATCAATAGCTACAGATTAATAGCTACAGATTAATAGCTACAGATCATAGCCACAGATCAATAGCTACAGATTAATTGCTACAGATCATAGCCACAGATCAATAGCTACAGATTAATAGCTACAGATCAAAGACTGAGTTTATGCTTGTAGACAAGTTGTTCGACATCGGATCGGTAAATGCAGGGTTCCAATCGAGTGCTCTCGCTGTCACTGACATGCCATCAAGATAGAAAACTGACGTTAAACTTGTCTTTAGCTTTTACTTGACAACTCTTCAACTGATCTAAAGAATTCGTTCATAGGGCTCAACCAGCCGACAGTTTATAGCCAGTGTCGGGTTGACATAATTTAATGAATGAACTTACCGAGCGCTGTTGAAATGTAGCAGGTTGTAGGGGGGAGGATGAGGGGTGGGTTCAGTGTTGGCAGGGTGCGGGGGTCTAGGGGCTTGAACGTTGGGGGTTACACAGTTCTAGGGGGTTGATATATTATTATACAGTGTTCTAGGGGGTGAAATAGTTTTGAACAACTCTAGGGGAGACCGAGGGCTGATGGTTTTACACAGTTCTAGGAGGGTGGGTAGATTTTTTAACAGCTCTAGGGTGGGGGGATAGAACCACTCATAGTAGTGGGGGAGGGGGTAATAGACCACTCAAAGTAGTGTGTAGTGAGGGGGGTGTAGATAGTAGACTGCGTTGAGGAGACAAGAGCAACAGACTGTAGTGAAACACTGGCGCCAACACAGGCGCCATCCAGCCTAACTACTCTCTATGTGTTCTCTCTCACTATCTCACTATCTCTCTCTCTCTCTCTCTCTCTCTCAATGTCGCTCTCTATATCTATATGCTATATCAGTAGTTTTTCTTGCTTTCCATTCTCTCGATCTATAGCTTTATCGCTCTCTCTGTAAGTAGCTGAACAAAACGAAAAAAAAGAACAAAACGAAAAAATTGGAGAAATACAAACCGCAAAATAGACTTATTAATTCACGAAATCTTGAAAGCCGAGACGCATCATATAATTACTATTATTACTATTATCCAATATAGATGCTATATAAAATAGAAATACCTACTTCTCGAAAGAGAATATACTACAAGAAGGTAATCCACTGGTTTAACAACACTCAAGTATTCGTGCGGAAGGCAAACATTAGTCGATTTACCGTGCAAGTTTTAACCACTAACCAGTCCTGTGAATGTCCGAGATTTTACTCTCAGTAACAGCGGCTGGGAATCGAACCCACTAGAGTTCAGTTGACCCCATGATCTGTTATTTAAAGATTGATAGCGTTACCTGACGCCTCTAACCACCAAGCTATTGAGGCATAAGAAGGATAAGCTACAAGACTGTGCACTCACGATTAAGCGATACGAAATAGCATAGTGTTTATACGTGTCTATATAAGTCAATGTGTCTATATCTGTCTATATCTGTCAATATGTGTCTAGGACCTAGTTGTTACTATGCTGCTATACAAGTGTAGTCTAGTTGTTACTATGATAAAACTGGTTAGATTCAGTTTGCTCACTCGAAGCCGATGTCAGTGACGGGCGAGCCCAGGATTTGAAACCCGCACATACTGATCTGTGATCGAGTATTACACAATGATGTTACACAAGTGTAACCTAGTTGTTACTATGATGTTTTACATGTGTAGCCTAATTTTTACTATGATGCTATAGTTTTGCTATTAGCAGCGCTTTATTCAGCTATTTTCGTAGATTCCACGCTATACAGACGCACGTATTTACCTAAACTATACCTGCACATATTAATTAACCACTTACAGTGAATATAACGAAGTCTTGATGACTGCTTGATTAATCGTACCGCTATAACTGGTTAAGATTACCAGGTCAATGCTAGTGTTACCACTGCTCTACACACACTCTCAACAAACAACACACAGTACTGCCACTAGTGGGGATTTCCGTAAGACTTGGGGAAAATAACCCCATCAACCACAGCAGCTATATTCTTGATTGAATTAGTAAATATCTCAATATTGATATATTAATTTTAAAAATTGTATATAATAAACAACAGTAGGTAGAAAATAGTAGTAATAAGTATACGCTATTCAGCACGTATTGCTCGAACCATTTTTACCAAACACCGGAATCTCTACAGGCGAGACAAATTTAAAAGAAATAAATGTAAAAATAAGAAGTATTTACAAAATAATAATAATAGAAAACAGCGATTTAAAGGCTAAAAGACGGTTCACATAAAGTTCAGAAATATTTGTACTGACCTGAACCACAGGTCTCTGTACGATCATAAGAAATAATCATTGCTGTATAGAGACTTCTACCGCTGTTGACTTTAAATGCCTGGGATCCTTGAACGCTTTACTGTCTCGCTCACTCACTCTGTTGTGTAGAGAATCATATCTATGTAAACACGCATTTTAGTTTAGGCCATTAACTGTTTATGCTATATCTGTAATTTGTTATGCTGTGTCTGTTGGAATTTCTGTGCTGTAACTTACTGCGGTTGTCAGATTGAACGAAAATAAGCGAATATATTATTATAGTGAAATGATCAACCATTTTGATATCTATCACTTTTAATTCCACGTGTTTAAACCGTTAGGCAATTTAGACCATATTTCGTGTAGCCAGTCAGTGAATGTCTGAGATTTTACTCTCGGATCAGCGCGGCTAGTATTCGAACTCGCGAGGGTTCAATTCACCTCAGGATCTGTCATTTAAAATTTCGCAACGTTACCCCTACGCGATTAAGACTTTCTATGAAGAGAAACAGTTTATATACAGCCGTCCAGTATGACAAACTTGAATCAAGCGCAATTTATAGGTTCATATATCACATAACCAGACAATCCTAAAATTGATAAAATGACATAAATTACTGTAAAGCAAATGGGTATTTAAAATGGCGGCCTTTTATATTGCAATATTTACTAGTCCACCTCTCAGAGAGAGAAAACCCACAGGTATGGCACGACTGTTACGCACTAGACGGTATTTAGCGGGCTAGCCGCCTGGCGCCACACTCCCTCCCCCTCACGCCCACCGTCCCACACGTGAAGGAGCACTGTGATGGGGGGACTGTGTAGCCACTGCCGGTGTTTTCTCTTCATCAAAGTCAATCAATCTTGAGCTCACAGTGATCGGCTCACCAGCAGCTTTTCCTTCCAGTAATTCAAAAAGTAAACACGCAGTTTAGTGAAATGATTATCCATGTTGATATCTATCACTTTTAATAACACATTTTAAACCGTTAGCAATTTAGTTCATTATCCGTGTAACCAGTCCAGTGAATGTCCCAGATTTTTCTCTCAGATCAACGCGGCTGGAATTCGAACCCAGGAAAATAATAACAACAATTAGAGTGCCACAGTCATCAATGACAACATCGAGCACTATTGAGACAAAATCAAGCCGGCGAGCAAAAAAAGAAGGTCCAAAAACGGTGCAAATTCCAAAATCCAGAAATTCAGTCCAAAGTGAAGTGAGTTAAAGAAAAGGTGGCTTAGACACAGGTCGCTGCTCATGGACACTGGATGGAAAAGTGAGATGGAAAAGATAGGTCTTCAACTGCTTATAGAGCTGCTCATAGGAAGGCAAAGGCTGATGTGATTCAAATGAAGATTTTCGAAGATTGGATGGAAGAGAATTCCAGATCTTAGGTGCAGCATGCTGGAAAGAACGATTAGATAGCTTAGAGCGTGAAGGTAAGCTAGGTTTCACAAGAGTAATTAACTTAGAAGACCGAGTAATAGCAGGCTGCATCACTTTAATCAAGTAAGACATATAAGTTTGTCCAGGGATGGTGATGGACTTATAGATTAACGAAGCTGTTTTGTAAATGATACGATCTTTAATCTTTAGCCAGTGCAAAGACTTCAAATAGGCGTAACATGTGAGTACTTGGAACTACAAAAAATTGCTCGCGCAAGAGAATCCTGAACAAACTGCAACCGATCAATCTCACCGCCAGAGAGATTTAAAAACAGGGAATTGCAGTAATCAACTTCGATTGCACAAGATCAGCACCAATTGTAGCAGCTGTCTCACGTGACAAATATGGACTTATTCGACGAAGATCACGGATATGGAAGAAACATGCTTGTGAAGTTTTAGTTATGTGTTCGTGGAAGGTTAGGTGTTTATCAAGGATAACACCGAGATTTCTCACAGAAGAAACAGGTGATATTTTAATACCCGAAGATAACGAAAGAGTTTTCCCATTCAGCTTCAGAAGTTGTTGAGGTGTCCCGACCAACAAGAATTCAGTCTTAGATGGATTAAGTGCAAGAAATTAGCAGACATCCAAGAGGATGTAGACTGAAAACTTTGTTGCAGGAGGGTTTCAGCATTCGAATAGGAGTTAGGGGTGAAACAAGTGTACATTTGAGTGTCATCAGCATATAGTTCATGATCAAGAGAATAAGAAGAGATTAGAGTGCTTAGGGGTGTTGTATAGAGGTTAAAGAGGATAGGACCAAGAACGGAGCCTTGAGGCACACCATACTTTAAGTGAGAAGAGATGTATTCCATCACTTTCACACTAAAAGAACGATCCGTCAGATAGGAGGAAAACCAATCAAGAACAATTCCACGAACACCAAACCAGGGAAGAATGACGTTCCAGAAGAATATTGTGATCAATGGTATCAAAAGCGGCCGAAAGATCAAGCATACATAATCCAGTTAAGCGTTGTGTGCACATGGCATTAACAATAGAATTGCACACAGATAGAAGCACCGTTTCAGTTGAACGATGCTTAGTATAAGCAGCTTGATGCTTATTAAATAGATCATTGTAAGAGAGATGAGTAGAAAGCTTCTGAAGAACAATTCTTTCAGTGAGCTTAGGTATGTATGACAAATTAGATATAGGCCTGTAATTCGACAAAAATTCCTTATCCAGTGTGAGCTTTTTAAGCAATAGAGTAATAACTGCACGCTTAAAAGCGCGAGGAAATTTGCCAGTAGAGAGAGAGAGATTAACAATCAATGTTAATACTGGAGCAAGTATGTGAATACACTTCTTCACTTCTTCATACACTTTTTCACTTCTTCATACACTTCTTCACTTCTTCATACACTTCTTCACTTCTTTACTTCTTCATACACTTCTTCAGGAGAGTCCAATTCGCGTCAGGATCTGTCATAAGAATATCAAGATATCATAAAATCCAAAACAACATTGAGGACATTCTCTACAGTTCTCGTAATGTGACCCCCGACACTTTAGGGGTTGTAACCCCACCACTATGGGGCGCAGAGGGCCAAAGACGGTGCAAATTCAAAAATCCAGAAAATCAGTCCAAAAGGCCTTTGTTATCGTGAATTTTGAGACTTATCATTGTTAGAATCACGATTTTAAGTGTGATCAATCGTTTGACCTATCGAGAACTATCTTTTCCATCTCTCTTTTCCATCCAGTGTCCATGAGCAGCGACCTGCGCCTTAACCACCTTTTCTTTGACTCCCTTTACTTTGGACTGAATTTCCGGATTTTGGAATTTGCACCGTTTTTAGACCTTCTTTTGCTCGCCGGCTTGATTTTGTCTCAATAGTGCTCGATGTTGTCATTGATGACTGCAGAACTCTAATTGTTGTTGTTGTTGTTGAATATCTGATTAGATTTCAGTTTCTTTTAACGATTTTAATAGATAGTTTGCTTTTAGGCACATAATTTCTATTTCTTCTTCCGGTAGACGCTTTTATCAACAAAGAATTGTAAATATTCTTCTCATTTGTCGAATAAAACAATCAGTGAATTCTTTAGGTTTTGTGCCATATGTGTAAGGTACGGTATGCGCATTAGATTTTACAAATTGCGTATCGGAATCGAGTGAAGCGTATAAAAATTATTTTGCCGCTATATTAACTCAGGCGTGCATCTTGAATTTATTTATTAGGCTTGAATTTAGACTTATGGTCATATTTACAAGTGAGATAATCAAGTGTTTAAATCTCTACAGTTGCGTAAACTACTGATTAGGCACCATTTGATACTCTGCAAACTTGAATCGCTGTGTAATCTAATGCTTAGCTGCGCGCCTGTGTATAGCTATAACTTGGAAAGCTAAAATTTAAGCTAAATTGTTGTTATACTGTAATAATTTGTATTAAATTTTATTGATTTCCGCTATATTATGACATACTAGTTATTTGTGTTTAGAGTAAATTGTTTGTGTTTTTAGCGAGAGATAATGGGAGACAATCGCACCGTTGATGTATGTAGAGATTTTGAACGGGGAAGATGCCAAAGATCGGAGAACGAATGTCGTTTTGCTCATCCCCCGAGCCACGTGGAAGTGAGGAGTGGAAAGGTCACATGCTGTGTCGACTCACTCAAGGTCTGCTTACATTACTGTGCAGTTAATATACTATATTATATTGTACTCAGGTACCTGCCCATCGGCAAGCATAGACGTCATATTAGTTATGCTGTTCTTTTTCTGTGAAGAGTACTTCATCGGTTAACAAGTTGATACAAAATATGGCTGAGCCTTTGGGCTTATCGCACCGCTTTGCTTCCAGTGACAATACTTAATTTAATATTTGTTTAGATATTTAATATTTAAAATTTCAGTAACATTGACATCGATTCGTATTCCTCAGCTGTCATTTAGTTGCTGCTTAAACGCAATCGCAAAGTACAGGGTGTGCATAATATGTATTAATATTAATATATATGTATTATTTTTAACTCATATTAAGCTGAGTATCTGAAGTGATTCTGAGTCAGGAAACATGTGCAGTTAATGTTAGGTCTATTCAAAATCAACTGTGTTAGAAAGTTATTCTTAAATCCGTGCCGATTGCCATCATTTGCGCCATCAAAAAGTAGAGATTACAAATAATTATGTAGAGAAAAGAACAATTACAAAAATAAAAAATCAGCACTATGAAAAGAAACTTGTGAACATGTGGGGTTGTCAAGTGTGTAACTATACGACCAAAAAATCCCTAACTGGTTTGGTCAGACTATGAATTGCTGTTGTATACTTTGGACTGATTTTCTGTATTTTGGAATTTGCACCATTTTTGGACCTTCCTTTGGATTGCCGGCTTGATTTTGTGTCAGTAGTACTTGATGTTGTCATTGATGACTGTAGCACTCTAATTGTTGTTATGTTATGTTATGTATACTGTATATAATGTTTTATATTATGGCTGTATATATACAGCTGTTGGCTAAATTGTATATCACATTAAATGTTATCATGGATGTACAGGACCGGTGCTCCAGACCTCAGTGCCGCTATCTACATCCACCGCAGCACCTGAAGGACTGGTTGTTGTCTATTGGTGGAGGCAGCAGAGGTGGGAGATCTGACGTGGGGCGTGGTGGGGGGAGGGGCTTCAGCGACAGACCAATGGGAGGCGGGTACTCTGCGAGAGATGATAACATACTGGTACGTCAGTTCTGATAGCATGAGATCAGTCGTTATCATGTATAAGCTGGTAAAGCTAATGTTAACATCAGTTTCCTCACTCGAAAGCGATGTCAGTGACGGGCGAGCCCAGGAGTTGAACCCCGCACATACTGATACGCGGTCGAATATCTTACCGATTTTGCCACTGGCTCCAGCCATGTTTGTTTAACATGATAAGTGAAAAGCTTCAACTGACCACAATCTCAACTAACAAAACAAATCAAATCTCAGTTGTAGCCACATGGTGAGTTCTGTTCACATTTCAAACGGCTCATGTTTCTTCAGACTGCAAAATTATTTCTGATTGGTTGGTTGATTTATTGATAATATTTATTAATGAAATTTTAGATCGCAGGGAGGAGGAATATATTATTGATTGATTCATTGATTGATTGATTGTAGGGGGAGGTATGTAACCTATTGATTGATTTATTGATTGATTGTAGTGGGAGGTATGTAATATCTATTAAGTGATTGATTGATGGTAGAGGATGTAGGAGGATGTTGGAAGTTTGTACTATATATGTAGATTAATTGATTGATTGATTGATGGTAGGGGAGGTATTTACTATTGATTGATTGATTGATGGTCGGGGGACGTATGTACTATTGATTGATTGATTGATTGATTGATGGTAGGGAGTAGGTATGTACTATTGATTGATTGATTGATTGATGGTAGGGGGGAGGTATGTAACCTATTAATATAACCTATATAACCTATATAGTAACCTATTAGTAACCTATTGGTTGATTGATTAATTGATTAATGGTAGGGAGGAGGTATGTGCTATCGATTGATTGATTGATTGATTGTAGAGGGGAGGTGTGTACTATTGATTGATTGACTGATTGATTGATGGTAGGGGGGAGGTTTGTACGATTGATTGATTGATTGTAGGGGGGAGGTATGTACTATCGATTAATTAATTAATTGATTGATTGTTGGTAGGGGGGAGGTATGTACGGCGGGGGAGCACTGGGTAGGGGTGGGGCAGACTTAGGAGTTCTGGACCCATACAGCATCGCTAACACTCTACGCAGCTACAAGGCGGTGCTCGATGCTGTCACGGCCAATGTTTCTGGTGGGGCGTGGCTGGGGGGTGTGGATGGTATGAGGGGTGGCGGTGGATTTGGTCGTTCAGGAGGATTGGGGGGTAGAGGAGGGGCTCAGATGAGTGACCCCCGCAGCAAGGCTAGCTGTGAGGTGTGCAATCTGTAGTAATAATTATATATATAATAATAGTAATAAATAATAATAGTTAGTAATATAAATAATAATAATAATAGTAATAATAATAATAATAATAATAGTAATAATAATATAAATAGTAATATAATTAATAATAATAGTAGTAATAATATAAATAATATAAATAATAATAGTAATAATATTATAAATACTAATAACAATAGAAATAGCTACTTGAGGTCATCTATACCTACTTAAAAGCATGGCTGAAGCAGACTGCAGTAAATCTTTAGCAACGTAATCAAAAGGGTTAACTGTGTTGACTGACATGACGCAGTCAGGGTTAACTGTGTTGACTGACCTGACACTGTCATGGTTAACTGTTTTGACTGACCTGACACTGTCAGGGTTAACGGTACTGATTGACCTGACACTGTCAGAGTTAACTGTGCTGACTGATCTGAAACTGTCAGGGTTAACTGTGCTGATATTGTGCAGGTGTGCAGAGAGTTCTTGCGAGGCAGATGCACGAGGAGTGAGAGTGAATGCCGCTATGCTCACCCGCCTGACACTGTCAGGGTTAACACTGACAACACTGTTACCATGTGCGTGGACTTCATCAACGGACGCTGTCAGAGAGATTCCTGTCGCTACTTCCACGCCCCCGATCATCTCCAGCGTCCTTATCGTGGGGGCGGGGCTGTGGGCGGGGCTAATAGGGTCTGTCTCTCTCTCTCTATCTCTCCCCCTCTCTCTTTCTCCCTGTCTGTCTGTCTCTCTGTCTCTCTCTGTCTGTTTCTCTTTCTCGTCTCTCTCTCTCTCTCTCTCTCTCTCTCAGTTACTGTGTTTATCACTTGATATTTATCAGTGAGGCCCATCTAATGGGTCAGTATATGTGCCTGACTGGTATTTGGCTGGAGCCGATGACGATGTCGGTATGTTATTCAACCGCGGATCAGTATGTGCAGGGTTCAAATCGTAGGCTCTTCCATCACTGACATCGCTTTCTAGTGAGTAAAGTGACGTTAACATGAGCTTTATCAGCTTCTTTTAGACCTGTGGTTAATTTAGCAGTCTCTATTTTGTTGTCTGGACTATTATTTAGAAGAGGTAAATATGTCGGGAATTTTGCTTTTTATTATTTTTATTCACTTCCATTTTGTAGTTTGTTTCATGTAATGTAATGTTTATAGTTTTCCTTTTTTTTCTTCTTTATCTACACTACTTTATAAGTATATTGACGTGATTGTTCTGTAGTTTTATAGGATGACTTGTGAGCCGTGTTTAGACTGAATCAATTGTACTAATGTCTATACACTGTGCATTGATTTGTATGTGACATCCTTCACTTGTTTATTTGCGCTTTATACCCTGAGTATAAGAAATACTATATACCATAAATATTATATCCTATATACTATATACTATAAATACTATATACTATATACTATAAATACTATATACTATAAATACTATATACTATAAATACTATATACTATAAATACTATATCCTATATACTATATACTATAAATACTATATACTATATACTGTAAATGTAAGTATACACATGTAAATCTCTATATCTGTTTATATATTTGTAGTATGTGGTATATCTCTTTTTCTCTCATAGTACACTGCCTACTGTCAGGTCCATGGTATATAACACCTTCACTCTCCTCTGATTTCCTCTTCATGTCGACATATGAGTGGAACTTTATATCATCTATCTTCTGTATCGTATATACATGTATATCTCTATGTCTGTGTATATATTTGTTGTATATTGCATATGTCTATACATGTATATCGATGTATTTTTTGTATATCTATATGTCTATACATGTATATCTCTATGTATTTGTTGTATATTGTGTATGTATGTACATGTATATCTAGCCTAGACTGAGGATGTGTATTCAAGGCGGCTGAAGGAGATTTATTCAGTGTGAAATATCTTCCAGTGTGTGTAGCACAGGTTGTTAGATGATGTAGCTTTGACTGGAGATCTACCACTTCCTACCTGTGGTAATGTGTCTAGGGTTCTCTCTCTCACTCTCTCTATTTCTCTCTGTACTACTCTTTGTAAGTGCTCAGTGCAGGCATGAGCGCGCAGGCGCATCTGTTAGGCTGTCTAGACCGTGCTGAGTAGGTCTAGAGATTTGAACTCAAGCTTCTTAGTCACGGCTGATATGCTGTGCGCTGAGCTATGTTATACAATGCTCTATGTCTCTAACATGTCGATGTGTTTGCTTGCATGCTCTCTACTGCTGCTGCGGCTTTTCTTGCGGCTGCTTGCGGCTCTACGTCCGATGATATTGCGCTTGGGACGCTGCTCAACTAATGTTCTCGCTGCGCTAAATCAACGGATGATGATGATGCGTTTAATCAACCGATGATGATGATGATGATGCGTTTAATCAACTGATGATGATGATGCTAACTCTACGGTGCGCACGCAATGTTTTGTGGCTGCTGACATCTGTTGTCTAACAGTCGTTTGACAGAAAGCGCTCGCACAGCAATGCTAACGGCTCTGCCAATGGGCGCTCCCAGGTACTGCATCTCTCTCTGTATCTCTCTCTCTCTATCTCTCACTCTTTCTCTCTGTCTGTCTGTCTCTCTCTCTCTCTCTGTCTCTTTCCCCATTCTCTGTCTGTGTCTGTCTCTCTCTCACTATCTCTCTCTGTATATCTCTCTCTCACACTCCAACTCTCTGTCTCTCTCTCTGTGTCTGTCTGTCTCTCTCACTCTCTCTCTCTGTCTCTAAGGCAGCGTGATCACGTGACAGCTCTGTGAGGTGAGAGGCGTGACCTCTCTGCACTTAAGCATGACGCTGCAGACCTCATATAGCTTTCTCTCACTCGGCGATAGAGTGGCGAGTGTATGACTAACAATATAATGACGACAATAACATTACTATTATTAATATTATTGTTGTTATAACAATTGCAACAATAATAATAGTAAAAATAATAATAGTAAGAATAAAAAATTGATATTAATATTAATAGTAATAAGTGCACAATATAGGTAGTACAATAGTTGTAGAGATTATGTTTATATGGTTTCATCTGATTTTGCTAATCATTCTAATTTTTCTATAATGTGTAAGTATTATAAATTAAAAATCAATTAATATCATGTTAACATAGTGATCAGCTGATTACATCAATAAATCATTTCATAGATTTATTGATTGAGTGATTGGTGGATTATTTTCCTATGCATGGATTGTATTCCTCGGATATGACTGGTAAAGATTGATTGATTGTTCCACAGGTTGAATGTTTAGTTGAAGATGGTATGATTGATGGACTAATTGATTGAAATGATTGACTAATTGATTGAAATGATTAACTGACTAAATTGGTGATTGACTAAACGATTTGATTGACTAAATGGTTTATTGATTAAATGATTGATCGACTCAATGATTGATTGACTAAATGGTTGATTGACTATATGATTGATTGACTAAATGGTTGATTGACTATATGATTGATTGATTAAATGATTGATTGACTATATGATTGATTGACTAAATGATTGATTGATTGGTTGATTGACAGGACCACGGAGATGGAGATGACTATGGACCTGACAGCAAGCGTTCTGCCTACTAAGCCACGCCCACAGCTCTCGCAGCTGCTAGCAGTCTACTAGACCACGCCCACAGCTCTAGCAGCTGCTAGCAGTCTACTAGGCCACGCCCACAGCTCACTGCTTCTGCCTACTAGGCCACGCCCACAGCTGCTGCCTACTAGGCCACGCCCACAGCTCTAGCAGCTGCTAGCAGTCTACTAGACTACGCCCACAGCTCTAGCAGCAGCTAGCAGTCTACTAGGCTGCGCCCACAGCTCTCGCAGCTGCTAGAAGTCTATTAGACCACGCCCACAGCTGTAACAGCTGCTAGCAGTCTACTAGTCTACGCCCACAGCTGCAGCAGCTGAGGCAGTGGACAGGCTAGTGTGTGACAGCTGTGATGTTATAGAATGTGCTACACTTTAGTGTGCTACACTTGAAGTGTAACACACTGGCACGTCACCCATATCTCAATGGATCGAGAGAACGGACGTTTATTCTACTTATACTATGTGAAGTGACAGACTGCTAGAGGAAATTATGTGTGAAGTGAAAGATTGTTGATGAATCTATGTGTTAGACATGTGTTCAATTATGTGACTATATACGCGCGTGTGTAACGTGTCTGGTTGAACGTGAATAAAGATCAAATCTCTGTTAATTCTTGTCTTTTGTTTTACGCCAGGTGCTGCGTGCTTAAGATATTAATCATCATACTTATAGCAGCAACTAACAGTACGCAAGAGAGCCCAAGAGAGCACACCTTTGATCAGTCATCATCATCTTATCTTTAATCTCTGTTTAGCTATGGTTGGGATACAAATAGATCTTCTCCACTCCTTTCTGTCTCATTCCATATCATCAGCCTGTAAGCCATAGCAATTTCTGTAGCCTAGGCTCTCACCAACCTAATGCCCTCTGACGTTGGTTTGGATCTTAGCGCTTTAGTCGCCTTCTATGACACGTGCAGTCTCCGTTTTATCTATTCTTCAAACAAATCTGACACAGCACAGGCGCATAATATATTAATAATAATAGCTGACAATTTCTATAGCCATGTTAATGTCAACGTTAACGCTAAATGTTGAATACAGTGAAGGTCTTCAAGATTGCTGTACAGATTCCCGGCTTGTTAGTATCAGTCATATCTTTGCCATTGATAACGCCATTGTCTAGCAAGCTCTGATACATGATTAACCTTCCATCTCACTAGTTTCACCTAGACTTGATTCTATTCCTGACTTGCTCGTCACTGATAATGCCTTAAGATGAAGAAACTGACGTTAAATGAGGCAGTTGAGACAAGAAGAAGACGATAGGATAAACAATGTATTCAACATTGATACATCACATAGACATAAATCATAAAATACTTAAAATGTATTCAACATTGATACATCACATAGACATAAATCATAAAATACTTAAAATGTATTCAACACTGATACATCACATAGACATAAATACTAGTAATGTATTCAACATTGATACATCACATAGACATAAATACTAGTAATGCATTCAATATTGATACTTCACATAGACATAAAATACCAGTAATGTATTCAACATTGATACATCACATACAATACTTAATTAACTACACCAATTCAGTATTTTTTCACTACAATAGAAAAGCCAATAGATAATTGTTAATTAACCATCAAACAACACATTTAGAATACTACAGTCGTTCAGGAAAACATCTAGCAATACAAAGTCAAGTCGAAGCAAAACGTAACTTAAATGGGGAAATCCATAATTCAGTCACGGGATTTCCTATCCATAATTCAATCAAGGGATTTCCTATCCATAATTCAATCAAGGGATTTACAATACATAATTCAATCAAGGGATTTCCTATCCATAATTCAATCAAGGGATTTCCTATCCATAATTCAATCAAGGGATTTCCTATCTATAATTCAATCAAGGGATTTCCTATCCATAATTCAATCATGGGATTTCCTATCCATAATTCAATCAAGGGATTTCCTATCCATAATTCAATCAAGGCATTTCCTATCCATAATTCAATCAAGGGATTTCCTATCTATAATTCAATCAAGGGATTTCCTATCTATAATTCAATCAAGGGATTTCCTATCCATAATTCAATCAAGGGATTTCCTATCAATAATTCTGTCAAGGGATTTCAGTCTGCACAAAATTGTTATCCAAATAATGTAAAATAATTTTATATCAAAAACCAGATTCGATATACAACAAGAACTGGATTTCATTTGACAAGTTTTAACAAAACATTAGTACTAACCAGTGGCACTGTCGACCACGTGATAACTAAAGTCTGTCCAGTAGTGACAAGAAAACAATAATATCAAGGGCATAAACAACAACAACATGTACAATCATTTCTATCTAAAACAGTACAACAGCGTCATGATCCTGAGTCAACCCACCTGGGTTCAAATACCGGCCGATCTGTGAGTAATCAAGGGATCGGTATATGAATAATTAATAATTAATAGAATAAGCTGCCAAACGATTTAAATCTCTAGTACTAATGTGATAGATATCATCACGGTTGATTACTCTGTTACTATGGTGTCTCCATATATTTATATAATTAGAAGCTAGGGAGAAAGAGAGGGAAATTGAACATCAACTAATTCATAAAATATGCAGAAAAACTGACATTTTTGATTTATCGAAATTAATATGAGTCGTATTTAACTCCTGTTAGAACTCATGATTGCTCACTACAACAACAACATAATTATCAAACAACAAATTAAATACAGACATGGCTGGAGCCAGTGGCGAAGTCGGTAAGATATTCGACCGCGGATCAGTATGTGTGGGGTTCAAATCCTGGGCTGGCCCGTCACTGACATCGTTTTCGAGTGAGGAAACTGACGTTAACATTAGCTTTACCAGCTTTAATAGCACTAATATTCAAAAATAACAAAATAGATCTGTAATAACATTAAAGTTCAGTAATAACATTATCATTTGACAATAGCATTAGTTCAGTAATAGCATCAGTATAACAGCGTAGCACACATCCACATAATTATAATTCACACATCCCCTCCCCCCCAATCGTGAAAAAATTTAAATAGTCAAGTCCCTAACCTACATATCCATGCTCTATAAAACACTTTATATAACTATCTCTCTCTCTGTCTCTCTCACCACACCACCTCAATACCGAGGGTTTTGTCTAGCTCAGGAGTGGTAACAAGAAATGCACTAAACTCCTCCAGTAAGTCTTTTATCTAAGTAAATCGTTACATCCAGTCCAATGATCAGTCATGTAGTTGAAGGTTTTACAGAGGATATTCAATTGACAGAGTTAGTAGCTGTGTGGCCGGATGTTTCCCGGATGAGAAGCTTATATAGTTCTGTTGAAAGAGAAGCTGGTAGCTCTGTTGATGGTTTTGTATAGTTGAGGCGTTGGTAGCTGTGTAGGAGGGTTTTAGTTGAGGCGTTGGTAGCTCTGTAGAAGGTTTTTAGTTGCGGCGTTGGTAGCTCTGTAGGAGGTCTTTAGTTGAGGTGTTGGTAGCTCTGTATAAGGTTTCTAGTTGAGGCGTTGGTAGCTCTGTATAAGGTTTCTAGTTGAGGCGTTGGTAGCTCTGCAGGAGCTCATTGACGTTGATTTGATCGATATCCTCGGGATTGTAGTCTGTCATTAAGTCACAGCCCGTCATGAAGTCATCGTTGTCTATCATACCACTGATACTGGAGCTGTAATAAAAACACATACTGTCAGTCATAACACTGATATTAGAGCTGTAATAATAACACACACTGTCTATCATACCACTGATACTGAAGCTGTAAAATGAAGGACGCGTGTTATTTTTGAATATTAGCACAACTAACCCTACCTAGTCAACCACTGAAGATCAACCCAAAGCTACGTTAGACACAAGAGAAAGAGAGAGGAGAGAGAGATAGACAGAGTGAGAGTGACAGATGGAGTGAGAGTGACAATATATAGGTAGATAGAGAGATATAGAGAGAGGTACATACTCATCGGGGGTGTAGCTGCGTAGATCAGCTCTGTGCAGGCCACCGCCCATATCAGAGGCCACGCCTCCTGGTCCCGCCCCCCTCAAGTGCACGTGGTCGTAGGGAGAGCTTGGGCTCAGCGGGTCATCAGGGTCAAACTTCTGCACCATTGCTGGTTTACTCAGCCTCAACAATCAATCAATCAATCAATCAATTAATCAATAAGTTAACCAATCATTATATCCGCGAATCAATGAATCAATAAAATACAAGGAGCCTACACTTAACATCTGTAAGAAATACATTCAATATAAAGATAGTGGAGCCGTAGTGACGCCTGCTTAGAGTATCTATGCGCAGTGGACGAGAGATATAAAGATATATATATATATATATTTAGAGAGAGGGAGAAAGAGATAGACAGAGAGAGAGAGAGAAATAGAGAGAGGGAGAGATAGATAGATAGAGATAGAAAGAGACAGAGATAGAGAGTTATAGAGAGAGAAAGAGAGAGAGATCTACCCAGGTATGACAGCGAGTAGATCAGATTTGATGTAGCCACTGCTGGCACTCGACCCTGCCTCTGAACCTGTGCGTATCAAATACACGATCAGATAAACTACGATACAACAGGAAATAAAATACGATTCAATAAGTGAAACATTACAATACATCAGGAAGAATAACATACTGCAGTGAGATACCAGATAATATGAAGCAATGCGATACTCTAGAATACATTAGTATACGCGCGTATAGCATAGTGTGGGGTAGATGACAATGTCATATGATCGAGTGGATAGGCTGCTAGTACCATGTGTCCTATATCACAAACAACAACAACAACAACAACAATTACATTCAGTATAACGATGAAGAATGAGAGAGACATCCTCTGGGACTCCAGAACTTGTAGAAGAACTGAGCTTTGAGAAAGCGAGACAGAGGCAGAGAGAGAGGAAGAGAGAGAGAGGTAGAGCAGCACAGACAGAGAGAGAGATAGAGAGAGATAGAGACATACTCTGGGACTGACTCCAGAACTTGGAGAAGCACTGAGCTTTGGGAGTGTTGGGGAAGAGATAGACAAGGTTCTCCAGGTCCTTGATAGTGTCGCCAAGGTTACGAATACGAAAGTGCTTGTCCGTGAATGGGGCCAAGTTCCACACTTGCTTCTCTCCTACACATACATACACACATAGTTACACATACATACACACATAGCTACACATACACACATAGTTACATATATATGCACAAAAATACAGATATCTAGTGAGATCTAGAGCAAGATCATGAGAGAGAGAGAGAGAGAGAGAGAGAGAGATCTAGAGAGATTTAGAGAGATATCTAGAGAGAGATTAGGAGAGAGAGAGATATCTAGAGAGATCTAGACAGAGATATTTACCAGGTTTCTCGTCTGCCACCCATGCTATGGTGATACCACCCAGCTCACTGTCACTAAAGCGCAGGAGAAATGTACCGTTACAAGATCTCATCAGCCATTCCTGAGCCTGCTGCTTGCTCACAAACCCGTGAATCAACCTACAACATCCATCATGATATAGAGCACTCTACAACATCCATCATGATATAGAGCACTCTACAACATCCATCATGATATAGAGCACTCTACAACATCCATCAAGATATAGAGCACTCTACAACATCCATCATGATATAGAGCACTCTACAACATCCATCATGACATAGAGCACTCTACAACATCCATCATGATATAGAGCACTCTACAACATCCATCATGACATAGAGCACTCTACAACATCCATCATGATATAGAGCACTCTACAACATCCATCATGACATAGAGCACTCTACAACATCCATCATGATATAGAGCACTCTACAACATCCATCATGATATAGAGCACTCTACAACATCCATCATGACATAGAGCACCGTGCTCACTCGCCACATCGGTTGTGATAGTGGCAGACTAGACCAGTCAATTACTACTGGTTCAGTTCTGAAGAAAGTCGGTGTGTGTGTATGTGTGTGTTTGTGTACGTATGTGCATGTATGTATGTATGTATGTATGTGTGTATGTATGTTTGTATCACACACCTATCTTTCCACTGACCCTGCAGCCAATCTTTAGTCAGCTTGAGGATTGAGTAGAACCATTCCCAGAATGTAAAGTTACGTCCATTCAACGGCTCCTGCACATACACAAGTGTACACAATCCATTAGATACACAAGTGTACACAAACCAATAGATACACAAGTGTATACCTACATAAACCTCTACATGCACACTAGTACATTCTAACTGAACTGAGACAACTCGATTTATTTCGATTGATTGATTGATATCCTATTGAACTGAGACCACGTGACTAGGTTCATGATTGATTGATAGATTGATTGATTGATACCCTATTGAACTGAGACCAGGTGACGAGGTGCATGATTGATTGATTGATTGATTGATACCCTATTGAACTGAGATCAGGTGACGAGGTGAATGATTGATTGATTGATTGATACCATATTGAACTGAGACCACGTGACTAGGTGCATGATTGATTGATTGATTGATTGATTGATACCCTATTGAACTGAGACCACGTGACGAGATGCATGGAGTAGTCCTCAGCCTGACCGAACAGCTTGAAGGCGAGGTAGGAGAGGTTGTCGGGGGAGAGGCCCAGTCCACAGTTAGAGGCAAACTTAGTGTTGAGCGCCTGAGCCAGGGCGGGCCATGGCACCTTCTCAGGCACGTGGAAGGGCAGTCGTCCCTGTGACGTTATATAACATATAAATAAATACAAATAAATAATTTAAATAAATAGTCAAATATCATACCCTGAGTGGAGAGCAAGAGAGAGTGGCGAATATAGACAGGGTGGAGGGGAAAAATAGGGAGCTCGGGAGAGAGAGAGGGAGGGAGAGAGAGAGTTGAGAAAGAGAGGTGAGAATGGGGATTAAGAGAAAGTGGTTAAAAGAGATCAACAAGGATTTGAGAGCAATAGACGCTGTGAAGATTGCTGGTGATAGAAACGAGTGGAGGAATGTTGCCGCCCTATGTTCTGTACAGAACTCAAGGAACTGATGATGATGATGAGTTAAAAGAGAGTTCGAGGGATAGAGAGAGGTATAGAGAGAGAGAGAGAGAGAGAGAGAGAGAGAGAGAGAGATAGGGATACAGAGAGAGGGATAGAGAGAGAGAGAGAGATTAGAGTAAGGTTAGATACAGAGAGAGATAGACTACACTAAAGGGCACTAGACTACATACAGGTTCAGCGAAGGCATTGTCCCACAGTATGGTTGCCAGAGCGTTGCACTCCTGGTTGCCGTGAACTGTCACCACTGCAGGCAACGACAACGTCTGAGACAACAAGCAACACAAGCAACACACATGTCAGTACAGATATCCTGAGCACACCCGACAGGTGAGCAAGAGAGTCAGGATCAAATCTCAGTCATGTGTGTCAATGACATCTTTGATGCTGAATAAAACAGTCGTTATATAAAGTTAACATATCTATGAGAAAACTATATTCAGTCATCAAGGTTACATTACAAGCATATGACACATAATATAATAGATAATTAACTGCTTGAGAAGTCCCACAAGAAAAGTTACGACATAGCAGGTTAAAATTAAGCTATATAAGATGAGTTAAGACACAACTAGTCGAAGATCAACACAGAGGCCATTAGCACCTCTTACTAGCACCTGCAGTCTATGCTGTTAAGTTACTACTATTTAACATAGAAATGTTTAGAAATTTGATTGACAGCCGTAGGCCACACCCACCCAGACTTGGAACATGAGTTCCCCGCCCCCCACACTGAACTGACTCTGAAACAAGATGGAGAATTTCTCCTCCGTCACCGTCTGCACAACAACAACACAGCGTCATCCATGCTAATATCTAGCATCAGTGCAACAGAGCAACAACAACAACAATACAGTTTCAATTGTTAGCTGTTATAATATCTAGCATTAAAACAACAACAGCAACAACAACAATACAGTGTCAATTAGAGATCTCTGACAATAAGATTTAGTGTGCTCTGACAACATCAAGCACTATTTAGTCGCAACAACAACTAAAAAAAGTAAATTGAATGCCTCTAAATGGGGTTTGACATGTAGCATTTGAGACACGTTACATAATGCCACAGTAGTAGTGATCCAGAGAAAGAGAGAGAGAGAGAGAGACAGAGAGAGAAAGGAGACCGAGAGAGAAAGAGAGAGAGAGAGATTAGCACCAACCTCGTTACCCTTCTTCTCTGCTCTTCTGATTCTCTTCAGGGCCTACAACAACAACAACAACAACAAGCAGTGACAGTGTAGTTTTATCAGGGGGTGGCGTTGAGAGTTTAACAGAAATAAATGAAATGAAATGTAGAAATAGGGCAGTATATAAAAAGTGCTTATTAATCTATATAATTAATCTAATATAACTAATTTCACAGACATAGAGAGTGGTTTTGCGACAGAAAGAGAGCGATTAGAAGAGAGAAAGACAGAGAATGTTAAAGAGAGAGATACCATGTTTCTAAAGGTGACAGCAAGCTGACCATTAGCCTGATGATACTCCATGGTACCCATGTTGTTGAGAATGTCTCCACAAGTCTCGTTCTTTATGCTAGCTTTATCATGCTTCAGTAGCATCCTAGCTTGTTCCTCACTACCCATACATGCACACATACATACACACATACACACACGTCTCGTTCTTAATGCTGGCTTTATCATGCTTCAGTAGCATCCTAGCTTGTTCCTCACTACACAAACATACACACATACATACACACATACACACACGTCTCGTTCTTAACGCTGGCTTTATCATGCTTCAGTAGCATCCTAGCCTGTTCATCTCGCTACACATACATACACACAAACACACACATACATATAAACACACACATAACCAGCTCTTAGTTTTACTAGTAGACTGGACATAGGAAAAGCTGGTAAAGCTAAGGTTAACGTCATTTTCCTCACTCGAAAGCTATGACAGTGACGGGAGAGCCCAGGATTTGAACCCCACACATACTGATCCGCGATCGAGTGTCTTACCGACTTCGCCACTGGCTACAACCATTGGAAGATATGCCTCGAACCTGCCTAATGGCTCTCTATTCTATTACATACTACAAATACATACACAGATAGAGAGACAGAGAGAGATAGATATATAGAGAGAGACAGAGAGAAAGAGATATATATATATATATATATATATATATATATATATATATATATATATATATATATATGAGAGAGAGAGAGAGAGAGAGAGAGAGAGACAGAGACAGAGACAGAGAGAGAAAGATAGATAGAGACAGAGATAGGTAGAGAGAGATAGAGAGGTACAGACCTGATGATGGTGGCTTTGACGGTGGGGGGGTTCATATGAACATTCAGCTTGCCCCCTACCAGTAGTCTAATGGTCGCCGTGAACCTCGAGTCCTTCTTGAGCACCTGAGGGGGTTGCTTCTCTATGATAAATGTGCTGCAACACATCCAGCACGACATCTAGCACTCTGTAGAGAGACAGAGAGAGAGAGAGAGATACCTAGTAACAAGTGGGCATAGTGGGATAGGCACAGCGGGCCCAATCAGTCATAAACAAAATACCCTATGAATAATGGTATATCAAAAGGAATGCTTTAGATGATTTAAAGATCCACTCGTATGTGGACACGAAGAGGAAAAAGAAAGATAAAGATGAGTGGAGGCGTTATATGCCATGGACCTGCCAGTAGGCAGTGCACTAAGAGAAAGATAACAAGTGGATAGAGTAGATTGGTCACGGTGTTATTAAGAGAGAGAGAGAGAGAGAGAGAGAGACAGAGAGAGAGAGAGAGACAGATATACCTAGTATATACCTAGTAACAAGTGTAGAAAGGAGATTGGTGACGGTGGTATTTAGGGTGGGTATTAGATCGACGTGATTGGGCGGGATGTTGATTGGCAGCTGATTTCTCAGTAGCTCCACCTTCTTTATTTGCTGCCTGTTCTGCCATATCAGCTCAGCCAATGTTTCACACCTACAGACACGCACACAAACACAGATATACAGATATACAGCAATACACACACACACAGATATACAGAGAGATACAGCAATACACCTAGACGCACGCACACAAACAAACCCAGAGGTACAATGACACAGTTAGACACTTGCGCACAGAGAGACGCAGAGAGATATAGAGGTACACCTAGACACAACAGTACAGTACTAGATATCATGATGGATACCACTGTTGGAGGGTGTCTAGGCTCCCATCGAAGGGCGCACCGTTGCCAGCAAGTTGTTGATGTCTCTTCCACAAGATCATCTGCTCGTCCAGGAAGTGAGACTGGACCTCTGACAGGTTCTGACACGCTATGTTGTACCGCTCAGCCAGTTGCTGTGTCAATCAATCAATCAATCAGTCAATCAATCAATCAGTCAATAAATCAATCAATCAATCAGTCTAGGTATGGTCTAGAGATAGAGAGACAGAGACAGAGAGAGAGAGACAGAGAGAGGAGGAAAGAGAGATGGAAGGAGAGAGAGAGACAGATAGAGAGTGAGAGACCAGTCTCATCTGGAGCAGCTGCTGAGCTTTTTGACTCAGTTGAGCGTCCAGTGCTTGCTTCTGCTTCTGCAGTCTCTGTTCATTCTCCAGTCTGGTCTGCCCATTAGGCTGTGCTGCTAGCTGTGTTAACTGATCTGGCAATCAATCAATCAATCAAACTATTAATAAATCAATAACTCCATCAATTAATCAATCAATCAAATGGCGAAGCTCAAGGTTGATTAGTAATGTACTGTACTTCTGTTCATTAGAGTTTAGACAATCCAATTATTTACATTTAGCCAAATGATGACTGCGTTTTCCCTCATATTCCAGAGAACAAATTTAGTACAGTAAAGCAGTGAATATTGAGCGAGAGAGAGAGAGAGAGAGAGAGAGAGAGAGAGTGGGAGAGAGAGAGATAGAGAGTGGGAGAGAGAGAGATAGAGAGAGAGACAGACTGTTGATCTTGAGACTCTCTTGATACTGTATAATGAACTGCTCCTGCTTGTGCTGCATCTGTTTTAATTCAACCTCCGTATCCTAACAATCAATCAACCAATCAATCAATCAATCACTGCTTCAGGTCCTACCAATAACTACAATCGAATCAATCTAATTAAGACCATCTAGGTAATTGCCTTTTAAGCACCCTCAACAATCATCAGCTATGACTCACATCAGTTAGATTAATTTCAATTAGAATTTATTTCAGTTAGAATTCCTTTCAGTTATGGCATATTTGATGTAAAACACGTTTCAGTTAGAACTCATTTAGTTAAAACTTATTTTCGTTAGCATTCATTTCGGTTGGAATACAATTCAGTTTTTGCACATTTCAATTAAACTCATTTCAGTTGGAACACGTTTCTGTTAGAATTCATTTCAATTATAGCAAGTAAGTTCAGTTAAGCTTTATGCATTTCCCAGAGTGTAGAGGATTTATTGAACCGACTCATGTTTTAACTTTTAATTCAATAAAGTCTCTTTTTATATTGTTTAGCACAGGGCATTAAATAGAATGATAATAATAATGGAGATAAGTAGTAAGTTGACAGTATACCTGGGTACATCTTTGTAGATGCTCAAATCTCTCCAGTATTTGTCTGTTAACACTTGCTTGTTTACTATCTCCAAGCACCTACAACAACAACAACAACACTAGGTTGAATTCTCTCTCTCTCTCTCACTCTGGGCTTTAGCTACATATGCCCATTCAAGGCCTGACTAGGAATACACTTTCTCTCTCAGTAATATCGCTCTGTTGACAAACAACTTGACTACATCAATTAGGACAAGCCTCTACCAATAACTAATAGAGAGATAATAAAGTAATTAGTTAATTAGATAATCAGCCAGAGAGAATGTGAGAGTTTTAGTGCTCTATACTCTGCCAATTTTGAACTGAAAGGCATAAAGTTTATGAGAGAGTTCTTGACTGATTGACTGATGATTGATTGGCTTATTGATCAATTGGTTGATTGATTGATTGATTGACTGATTGATTGATTGACTAGACACTCGCACTATCAGCTTGCTGCACTAGACGTGCCTCGGTGCTGAGAGTTCTTGATTGATTGATTAATTGATTGATTGATTGACGGATTGACTGATTGATTGATTGGACACGTACACTATGAGCTTGTTGCACTAGACGTGTCTCGGTTCTGAGACAGTTCTTGACTAACTGACTGATAGACTGATTGATTGATTGATTGATAGCACACTCACGCTATCAGCTTGCTGCACTAGACGTGTCTCAGTGTTCAGACAGTTCTTGACAACCCTGACGAGGTTCATGGGATGAGACTCGTAGATTGTTCTGAACTGTTGCACTGTCTCCTGCAGCTTTAGCTTAGTGAGGAACATGTCATCAGTGCTCAGCTCTTGAGCCTTCGCCTCCATCAGAGCCAACAGGTCCTCACGAAACTGTATGGCAAACTTCTCGTTCTCTGGGTTGTCTTCATCTATGTCACCCCTACCATCAATCAATCAATCAATCAATCAATCGATCAATCAATCAATCAATACATCAGAGCCAACAGGTCCTCATGAAACTGTATGGCAAACTTCTCATTCTCAGGGTTGTCTTCATCTATGTCACCCCTACCATTAATCAATCGATCAATCAATCAGTCAATCAATCAATCGATCAATCAATACATCAATCAATCAATACATCAGAGCTAACAGGTCCTCTCTAAACTGTATGGCAAACTACTCATTCTCTGGGTTGTCTTCATCTATGTCACCCCTACCATCAATCAATCAATCAATCAATCAATCAATACAGCAGTCAATACAGCAATCAATCAATACAGCAGTCAATCAATCAGTCACTAAATTAATTAATCAGGCAAACACAACCAGTTTGTTACTCATTAAATAATCTTTCATTTTATATACATATATATATATATATATATATATATATATATATATATATATATATATATATATATATATATACATGTATACACACGTAAGTATATATTGACGTCACCGAGCAGTAAGTAGGCCTGTAAGCAGTGGCTGAGGCCTGGACTGACCTCGAGGACTCAGCATGCCTGACTGGTGAGTAATCCACTGTGCTATATGTTCTATATGTCCTATGTGCTCGCTATTGTTGAGCGCTGTGAGAGATTATCAATCAAAACGATACTGAGAACCGATACGAGCCAATTAAATAAGTTCTGAGAACCTGACACACACAATACAACAGCGAGACAACAGCAGCTTAACGTAGAGAATAGACAGGGACACCTAGATCTGCACCCTGGTCTATATCATGTATATCATGTCAGCGCTATACAAACATACCTGATTAATGTATGTATATATATATATATATATATATATATACATATATATATAATAATAATATATATATATAGAATTATATATTATATATATATATAATTTATATAGTCTATAATACAAATATATATATATATATATATACATATATCTATATATATAATATCTGATATATAGCGACACACAGAGGACACGGGGGGGGGACCTATGTGGTGGTGGTATAGCACACACAAGACACGACTGTGTACAGCTCGCAATTACGTAGAATCACTGCTGCAGCCTACACGTCATACCAGTCATAGGCTAATCTAACAACAGCCTTGACTGTAGCGTACTTGATAGTGTACTTGACTGTAGTGTACTTGACTGTAGTGTACTTGATAGTGTACTTGACTGTAGTGTACTTGATAGTAGTGTACTTGTAGTGTACTTGACTGTAGCGTACTTGACTGTAGTGTATTTGATAGCAGAGTATTTTGTCACAATTATTTTGTCGACGTTTGATGAATTTCTATATTAACATATGTACCATACAGCACTTGTTGACTACAGAGAAAGAATCAGTTCTACATTACAAAATCTCAACAATGCACAATGCAGTGATATCAACAACAATAAGGCGTGACGTCATTATATCTCACGTAGAAAATGGGGACACAATTAATAGAAACAATAAATTAATCATTAAAGCAATAGAACCAATCAGACGCCTCCAGTGGAGCAAGGTTCAAGACTAGAGCGGTCGCCACGAGATCTTCCCTACTATTTCATTACTGGTAGCACTGGTAGATGTACTGGGGCTAGAGACACTTGCTGTTAATAGCGCAATACAAGTTTGTGCTATTTCCCCACCTGACACCTTAACTAATTATTCCTAACAATTTTTCTTAACCAGTTATTCCTAAAAAACAAAATATCCCTAAAGATAACCCCTATCCCTTACCCTAACCATATTCCTATGACACTTTGTACTATTAGCTGCAAATCTAGAGACCACCAGACCACCCAGATGTATAAAGCAGAACACAAAATCCCCCCCCCCCCCACCACCCCATGAATGTGGAGGGTGAACAACTGTGGAAGGGTCCTGTTACAAATTATATCAACATCGTCACAAAAGATTTGACAGCCGCTAAACATAAAACATTAGAAAGTGAACATATGCCAAGTGTCCTCATTATATCAAAGCTTTATAGAGCTCTGCGAATATATGTCTACATGTGTGCTTAACTGTGTGTGCAAATATATCTCTACGTTTATGTTTACCTATAGATGTGCGAATATACGTCTACATATGTGCTTATATATGTGGGAATATATGTCTACATAATGTGCCTACCGGTGTGAGTGAATATATGTCTACATATGTGCCTACCCGTATGTGTGAAATTGTGAATATATGTCTACTCATGCACCTACTTGTGTGCTCCTACGTAGGTGTAAATGTGCCTGGGCTTACTTCATCCAAATATTCGGGACCCAATGAATGTACTTGCACTATTTTTAATCAATTTATTCAATTAAGATTTCATAATAAATTTTCAACGAACAAGTTTGGAAATAAAGCTGTAATGCCAGTAATTGAACATTTCCTGACATGAACCAGGGGTGAGGTATGGACACGGTGTTTATTGTGTCTATTGGTCTTACGACTGCTGCTGAAAAGCTTGTAGGCTGTTTTGTTGACAGGTGAATGATTTAGATAAATTACATACAAAGTTCCTCACAAAGCAGAACTGTTATAAATGTATCGTTAAACCAAACACATAAACACACATTATTACATTTGACTATAAATTAACTTCTTCAAAGCAACACCGCTACACACTGTATCACTGCACTGCTACATGCTAAATCACTATATGCTTAGAGCTCTAAATCTGCTTGAGCTTTTAAAGCAGCTTGAGCTTTTAAAGCAGCTTGAGCTTTTAAAGCAGCTTCAGCTCTTGAAGCAGCTTTAACTCTAGAAGCAGCTTCAACTCTAGAAGCAGCTTCAGCTCTAGAAGCAGCTTCAGCTCTTGAAGCAGATTCAACTCTTGAAGCAGCTTCAACTCTTGAAGCAGCTTCAGCTCTTGAAGAAGCTTCAGCTCTAGAAGCAGCTTCAGCTCTTGAAGCAGCTTCAACTCTAGAAGCAGCTTCAACTCTAGAAGCAGCTTCAGCTCTAGAAGCAGCTTCAGCTCTTGAAGCAGCTTCAACTCTTGAAGCAGCTTCAGCTCTTGAAGGAGCTTCAGCTCTAGAAGCAGCTTCAGCTCTTGAAGCAGCTTCAACTCTTGAAGCAGCTTTGGCCCTTATTTAAGCAGGTTCAACTGTAAGTTAGAGAAGACTGATTTTAGGCATAACTGTACAAACCATGGCTGGTCTTCAATCCACTGAGCAAAGAAATGCCTGACTTCAATAGGAAAGTGGATTCCATAGACTGTCTGCATGTGTCTCATTGCCTCCCCAGTTAACTGCTGCACTCTCGCCCACAGAGCCATACCTACACATACAATGATGCATACATTGGCACATACACTGACACATAGACTGTCTGCATGTGTCTCATTGCTTCCCCAGTTAACTGCTGCACTGTCGTCCACAGAGCCTTACCTAAACATACAATGACAAATACATTGACACATACATTGACACATACACGGACACATACACAGTCTGCATGTGTCTCATTGCTTCCCCTGTTAACTGCAGCACTCTCGCCCACAAAGCCATACCTACACATACAATGACACATACAATGACACATACATTGACATATACACTGACACATACATTGACAGATACAGTAACACTCTTAAATAGGGTTGGAATAAGTAGACAATTGATAAATATCATACAGAAGAGAAAGAAGAACTGGATGGTCATGTCTTGAGAGGGAATGATTTACTAAAAGAGGTAATTGAAGAAAGAATGGAAGAAGGTTAGAGGAAGACCAAGACTTGGGAAAGTAATAATTATAAGTATACTTATAAGCGCTGCTCTACATGAAATGCCGCAGTAGCGCTGGATGATTTGATAATTATTTTGTAGGCGAATATGACGAGAAAAAAAGAAGATAGAATTATATGGAGCTATATGCCTTGGACATACCAAAAAGGCAGAGGCAGGCCAAGATTACGTATGTTAGATGATTTAAAGACCCACGCATATGTGGACATGAAGATGAAAGCGGAAGAGAGAAGAATGGAGGCATTATATACCATGGACCTGCCATTAGGCAGTGCATTAAGAGAGAAACACAGTATATTACCTGCAGTGCTCGCAAGTTGCTCCGTTAGACAACTTAATCCAAGTGATGTCTGATAGAATAATTTGATGGATTATCAAATCCAAGAGATAACTGATAATAATGATTTGAGAGAGTATATTCTCTGTATAACAACTGATAGAATGATTTGATGGTCTAATCTGTGAGCTAGGCCTAACTTATAGTGACTAAAGCTTTACTCCAGTCAAAGGTTAGTCTAGATAATAAATTACCAAAAATTACAATTCCAATAAATCATAATTACTGAAACAGATACAAATAAAATTAGCAATCTTACTAAATATATATTACACATTATAGAAACATGATCATCCATGATGATATCTATTCTTTTAATACTCAATATTAAATCTGTTTCGCATATTCTCAGTCTTGCGTATATACAATCTAGACAAACTAAGACTTTAGACGTTAATTAAAGCGCAACCTTTAAATGTCTGCGTCGATCGCTAGAGTCAAATGATTAGAGTCAACACAGAACATTGGTACGTAACTTAGATTAGAATCTTGACGTTAAATCTCTCACCCTGACCCACATGCCTCCAGCGGCACAGTCAACTAGAGAGATCAAAATTGCATTCACGTGAAGACTGTCACGAATGTAAGTCTACATTGATTCATTTAAATTAAATATAAAATGCAGTGAAGGTAATTATTGTCTGTAAACGTCCAACTCTATCCGAAAATTAGTTTTTCTCTGTTAAACTCATGTACAGTTAATATACAGTTAACTTGTATATTAGAATCGAAAATGACGAACTCTACTATAAGTTACACAACAGCACCAATTAGACAGCGATATAATTTAGACGACGAGAAATTATTCTAAAATTAGACGGAAGAAGTTTTAGGAGTGGATGAAAGTTATGATCAATATAAAACATAAATATCTCAGAAAATATCTCACCTTTTCTTTAACTCCCTTTACTTTGGACTGAATTTAAGGATTTTGGAATTTGCACCGTTTTTGGACCTTCTTTTTTTGCTCGCCGGCTTGATTTTGTCTCAATAGTGCTCGATGTTGTCATTGATGACTGTAGCACTCTAATTGTTGTTATTACTATTATTAAAACATAAATACACATTAAATCAACAAAACACTCGACGCCATGACAGTTCACTATCAAAACAATCCGCTAAATTTCGCCGTAAATACAACTTTTAGGATTGAGGTCTGCACGTTTCTTCGCAATATATTACATCAGCGGGGGGGGGGTATAGGGGCGATCGATCACCCCCAATAATTTCCATGGGGGCCAACGTATAGTTTCGTCCCCCAATAATTTTTCATCTTATAAAGTTCGCCACCCTCCCAATAATTCCTCTTGGTATAGTAATTAGACTTAGTTAATATACATGTTATTATTATTCACAAATAAGTATTTATTAATTAAAATGTGTAAATTAAATTTATGTATTTCATCAGCCTAGATCAGGTATGGTATTATAAAGCGAAAACAAGGGCATCATGGTCTATATTGTATAAAACCGTGCAGTAGGCTAAACAATTGCCGAGCTCAAGGTTAACCAGATGAAAGCGACAACGACGTCAATGTACATGTCATTTTTGCAGGGGTCAGCATTTTAGCAACCCGGCTTTCTGAGGAAGCCTAATAGTAGCACTCTAATCATATTGTAGTCGTTGTAGTTGTTCTATTCAGATTTCATGGAAATTTGTTGGCTATACAATTATACTACTATATAGCTATACAATTTATGAGCTATAGTAGAATCCTAGTAGTCCTATGTAATATTATATTAAAAGTACAAAATAGTTATCGATAGTTCTCTATGTTGACATTGACAATAGCACGCTGTTATGATCCTTTAAAGTTTTTGTGTAACTAAAAGAACTTATTGATTTACTTTTGGACTGAATTTCTGGATTTTGGAATTTGCACCGTTTTTGGACCTTCTTTTTAGCTCGCAAGCTTGATTTTGTCTCAGTAGTGCTCGATGTTGTCATTGATGACATTAGCACTCTAATTGTTGTTATTATTATTATTTGGCAACCCTGATGTCTTTATTTGGCTTGTTCTTATTCCATGTTTATATTGTGAGTATTTTTGTTCATTAATTAGAAAAATAATAAATTATTATTTAGGTTTGAAATTTGCGAAGGTGTTCATCGTTGTTGTAATCCGGACAAAGCGCCTGATAAAACGTTAGTATTATTACTCCTCTTATTTATTTCATGATCGTGATCGGCTTTTGTGAAATTTGAATTACCGACGACATGCTGTATCATTTGGATACATCAGAGTTTAGACGCTGAATTTGCCTATCAAATCATATAATTTAACAACAATTAGAGTGCTACTATTGTCCATGACTATATCGAATACTATCGGGACAAATCCAAGCCGGTGAGCAAAAATAAGGTCCAAAATGGTGCAAATTCCAACATCCAGAATACCAGTCCAAAGAATGGAAATTAAAGAACGGTAGGTTTACATTAGTTGTATACCAATGGACACTGGATGGAACAGAGAGAAGGAAAAGGTAGGACTCCAACTGTCTATGAAATTATGTGTATGGAACTGCTTATAGGAAATATTTTAGAAGATTGGATGGAATAGAATTCCAGATCTGCGGTGCAGCTGCTGGAAAGAATGATTAGATAGCTTAGAGCGCGAAGGTAAGCTAGGCCTCACAAGAGTAATTAATTTAGAAGACCGAGGAACAGAAGGCTGTATCATTGTAATCAAGTGAGACATACAAGTTTGTCCAGGGATGGTGATGGACTTATAGGTTAACGAAGCTGTTTTGTAAATGATACGCTCTTTAATCTTTAGCCAGTGCAAAGACTTCAAAATAGGCGTAACATGTGAGTACTTGGAACTATAAAAAATTGCTCGCGCAAGAGAATTCTGAACAAACTGCAACCGATCAATCTCACAGCCAGGGAGATTTAAAAACAGGGAGTTGCAGTAGTCCAACCTGGATTGCACAATGTCTCTAGTTAAACTGGGATTTAAGTGAAGTTGATGATAATGATAGTACAGTTTTTATTGTCTGCTTTAAACTTAAATTCTAAAATTTAGTTTAATTTAATAATTTAAATTAATTTAATAATTTAAATTAATTTAATAATTTAAATTCTAAATTTAAAACAGGAAACAGGTCATAGATAGAAAGTAATTCTTTAAAGTGCTGACATCTGTGGAGTGAAATGAACGGCAAGACTGACAGCAGTCGCTCTAGTAATCGTAAGTTATTTTTATCATTCTGTTTGGTTAATAGTATTGCACAAATAAATATTGACACAACTAATAGTGTTATGACTGGAGCCAGTGGCGATGTCGGTAGGATATTCGATTGCAGACCCGTGTGTACGGGGTTCAAATCCTGAGCTCACCCGTCACTGACATTGCTTTCGAATTAGGAAACTGACGTTAACATTAGCTTTACCAACTTTTCAATAATTGTTCAATTGTTGTCTAATGAATAAGTTAAATGAATAAAAGAATAAATGAAAATGGTGGACATTATTTTCATATTAAACGAGTAATGAACCAATTGTATAGATCTACACTTGAAGTTGATGATAATGATAGTACAGTTTTTATTGTCTGCATTAAACTTAAATTCTAAAATTTAGTTTAATTTAATAATTTAAATTAATTTAATAATTTAAATTAATATAATAATTTAAATTTAAAACAGGAAACAGGTCGTAACAGGTTGTTCTTTCTTTTCTTCTTCTTTGATGATTTGAACTCGTTATTAACTATATTACTGTCATACAAAAGCAATATTGTACTTCTGGGTGATTTTAATATTCATGTTGATGATAGTTCGAATGTACATGCTATTAATTTCTTAAACATTCTGTCATCATATGGTTTTTGTCAATGTGTTAAAACCCAGACTCATGTACGTGGATACTGTCTTGATGGTATCTATGTATTAGATAGTTTTCAAGCACTTAATATTGTAGTGCACTCTCCTGGTATTATATCTGATCACAGCCTGATATCCTTTAATTTGCCGATTGTAAAATCTACTGTGTTACCTGTTGTTAAACAACAGGTTCGAAACTAGAAACATTTTAATTTGGACATGTTCGCTACTGATTTGTTAAATAGTGTACTCTGCTCTTCAAGACCCTTAGTTCCTCAGATGTCAATCATCTAGTTGATCTGTACAACTCTGTGCTAACTAATCTACTGAACACCCATGCACCTCTGATGTCAATCATCTAGTTGATCTGTACAACTCTGTGCTAACTAATCTACTGAACAAACATGCACCTCTGATCACAATAACTGTGTCAGAGCGTGTTAAGAACGCTCCGTGGTTTGACGCTGAATGTCGAGGTACCAGAGCAGAAGTTCGGCGATTAGAGCACAGGTATAGGTCGGCTAGAACTGATGCTGAGAAATCTAAGAGATTATCTCAATGGTCAGCTGCTTATAAACTATTGCAGCGCCTGTACAAAGAGAAGGAATCGGTATACTGGCAATTACAAATGAATGAAAATGCCCATGATTCATCAAAACTATGGAAGGTTATATCTTCCATCCTTCAAAGGAATGAATTGTCATCTGGCTCCTTAACTGTAAATGTCCAAGTCATATCTGATTACTTCTCTAGTAAAATTGTAACCTTGTGCTCTAGTTTTTCTGACAAATCCTCTGTTAACTTTCCTTCTCGCAATATTTCTAAACTGTCATCTTTTGAATCTGTTTCAATAGATAAAATGCTAGGATTGATATCTACATGCCCTAACAAATCGTGTTCACTTGATCCTGTGCCAACTTGGATAATCAAGAAACTGCCCATATGCTTCTCTCCAGTTCTTGCTACTATCTGTAAAGCCTCAATTAGAACTGGAGTAGTGCCATCTAACCTGAAATCTGCTATTGTTGTACCTGTACTAAAAAAGAAGAATCTTGATGTTAATGACTTTAAAAATTACAGGCCAATCTCTCTTTTATTTCTAAATTCTTGGAGCGTGTTATATCTGATCAGCTCACATCTTACCTAAATGCCAATCAATTGCTACCAGACTGTCAATCTGCGTATAGGGCTTTCTTCTCCACTGAGTCTGTGCTTCTTAAAGTGACTTCAGACATATCAATGGCTGTTGATAGGGGTCAGCTCACTCTTCTTATGATGCTTGATCTCAGCGCTGCTTTCGATACTGTAGACCATAGCATATTACTAGCTAGATTAAATAAATCCTTTGGTATATCTAACACGGCTCTTGATTGGTTCCGTTCTTATTTACTTGATCGGACTCAGGTTGTTTCATCTGGAGGTGTGGTTTCTAATGTTTCGTCCTTGGCATGTGGTGTACCACAGGGGTCTGTTCTTGGACCTATTTTATTTGTGCTATATACTGTTGACATACTGGACATCATTGAGAGAAATGGTCTAAATGGTCATATGTATGCCGATGATACTTAGAATTACTTGCATTTTAATTCAAATGAGGTTGATTCTGCTATTATTAAGGTAAAAAGGTGTTTTACTGATCTTCAGTCTAGGATGTTTAATAACAAACTGGTTCTTAATGCATCTAAAACTGAAAGAACTATCTTTGGCTCTCAGCGCCAACTCAATACAATTAATATAACCTCGATTGCATCGGGTGAAGCAAATGTACCTGTTGTGAACACTGTTCGTAACCTTGGTGTTGTCTTTGACTCTTTGTCTTTGAGCAGCATTCTAAGCAATTATCTTCTTCGTGTTTCTTTCAAATTGGCAGTTATGGAGTATTAGGCCATGTTTGTCTGAGTCCTCCACAGAAATTCTTGTTCATGCCCTTATTTCGTCATGGCTGGATTATTGTAATAGCCTGTTCTTAAGTTGCAATAAATCGGTAATTGATAGACTGCAAAGTTCAGAATGCAGCTGCAAGATTAGTTCTTTGTGCAAGGTGCTCTGATTTGGCTACACCTTTACTACAGAAACTTCAATGGCTTAAAATTCCAGAACGGATTGAATTCAAATCCTGCCTTACCACGTTCAAATGCCTGACTAACTCAGCCCCGTCATATCTTTCTGACTATTGTATACCATTTAGTTCTTGTTCGGTAAGGAAAAACTTACGATCTGTTGAGTCAGGTAAACTCGCTGTTCCTAAATGCCGAACAGTTTCCTATGGTGACAAGTCGTTTCCTGTAGCAGGTCCCAAATTGTGGAATGGACTTCCACAGTTTGTAAGACATTCTGATAAACCTGATAGCTTTAAAAAGAGTCTTAAGACACATCTTTTTGCTAGATCATTCCATTTAAATTCTGCTAACTGATAAATTTCTCAGATTGCAATATTTAAGCCACGTTACGATGCGTGGCTTGAGTGTTGCAATCTGACTTAATTTTATACGTTACGTTACTTATGATAGTTATTTGATATTTAGTGATTTTTACTGTGTGCATTTTATTGTATATTGCTTGTTTTACTGTAACAGTTGTAAAGTATAGAGGTGCCTCAGCATGATATACTCTATTAAACATTAAACATTAAACATTTAAGTTCTTTTGTGAGAAATTTCTTTTAAAATGTTATTTAAAAATTTTCTAACAACTGATATGTGATTTTAAGGTCGTTCGAGGGAACGGAGAAGGTCAAGAAGCAGGCACAGATCTGGGTCTAAGTCACGTAGATCTAGGTCAAGGTCAAAGGATAGGCACAGGAGATCTAGGTCAAGAGATGGAGAAAGAAAGAAGAGAGTGAAGAAGCCGTACAAGTACTGGGACGTTCCTCCGGCGGGATTTGAACATGTGACACCAGCCCAGTATAAACAGCTGCAGGGTTAGTGTGTATATGTATGTAAATATGTGTGTGAGTGTAGATTGATTGTAATTTGTGACGTATATTGAATTAAATTTTTACTGTATACTCCACTGTTCTCTAAAATCGACTGTTTAATTAATCTTTTTCTCTGTACTCTTCTGATTGGCTAATCTCTTGCTCTCTACTCTTCTGATGTTTAGAATCTACGCTCAAGTTGTTGATGACTTACAATACACACTGTGCTAATCGTCAGCTAATCAATGCTATAGATTACATAAAACTTCCTGTTAATATAGCAGCCTACCTACCTACTATCTGTGTGGTGAATGAACTGTGGAACTGTTGGCTTTGTCTCATGGCGGGATGGCTAACCAATGAGCCATTGGCTCTGTCTGTGTTGTGTATGTGAACGTTGATAGTGTGATTGATTGTTTGTGTTTCTTTATTGCAGCCTCCAATCCAATGACCATTGGACCTCCATCCCTTATGACTGTCGAAGGTTTGTGTATACTCTTAGAACTCATCTCTCTTACTCTGTCACTCTCTCTCCCTCTCTCTCAC
This sequence comes from Enchytraeus crypticus, assembly GCA_905160935.1. Taxonomy (NCBI): domain Eukaryota; kingdom Metazoa; phylum Annelida; class Clitellata; order Enchytraeida; family Enchytraeidae; genus Enchytraeus; species Enchytraeus crypticus. The sequence goes on along the minus strand of CAJHZI010000490.1, from coordinate 162,475 downwards.
TCTCTCTTTGCCCCTCTCTCTCTCTCATAATACAGTCTCTCTCTCACACACACATACACACACACACATCATGACTGGTCCTGCCAGTGTTTAACCTATTGTGTATGTCTACATGTGTGTGTGTGTAGCTGTATCAGGACAGGTGCAGCTCGTGTTGAACCTGATGTGTGCATGTCTACATGTATCTGTGTGTGTATGTCTGCATGTATATTTACATGTATATGTGTATGTATGTCTACATGTATGTGTTGCTGTATATGGACAGGTACAACCTGTGTTGAACCTGATATGTGCATGTCTACATGTATCAGTGTGTGTATGTCTACATGTATGCCTACATGTATGTCTACATGTATGTGTAGCTGTATCAGGACAGGTAACAGCCGGTGTTGAACCCGATGTGTGTATGTATGTCTACATGTATGTGTAGCTGTATCAGGACAGGTGCAGCCGGTATTGAACCCGATGTGTGTATGTATGTCTACATGTATGTCTACATGTATGTTTACATGTATGTGTAGCTGTATCAGGACAGGTACAGCCTGTGTTGAACCTGATGTGTGCATGTCTACATGTATGTGTACATGTATGTGTGTATGTATGTCTACAGGTATGTGTGTATGTATATCTACATGGATATGTGTATATGTGTAGCTGTATCAGGACAGGTACAGCCGGTGTTGAACCCGATGGGTCCAGAGTCGCTCAATGCTACTCTACCGTTCACAGGCAGCACCATCAGTCGCCAAGCTCGCAGACTTTACCTCGGCAACATACCATTCGGCGTGACTGAGGTTGTACCAGCTGATAGTATAGCGTTATACCAACTAACTGTATAGTATAGCTTTTAGCTTTACCAGAATTATATAATACCAGCTGTATAATATAGCTTTTAGCTTTACCAGAGTTATATAATACCAGCTTTTAGCTTTACCAGAATTATATAATACCAGCTGTATAATATAGCTTTTAGCTTAACAAGAGTTATATAATACCAGCTTTTAGCTTTACCAGAATTATATAATACCAGCTATATAATATCTCTTTTAGATTTACCAGAGTTATATAATACTGATTGATTGATTGATTGCAGGAGATGATGTTGGTGTACTTCAATGAACAGATGAGGATGTCAGGATTGGTACAGTCTGAGGGAGATCCTATCATAGCCTGTCAGATCAACCTGGACAAGAACTTTGCTTTCCTTGAGGTACTGCTCTGTGCCTGTGTGTGTGCGTGTGTGTGTGCCTGTCAGATCAACCTGGACAAGAACTTTGCTTTCCTTGTGGTACTGCTCTGTGTGCCTGTGTGAGTCTGTCTGTGTGTGTATATGTGTCAAAATTCTCTCTGGCATTCCCAGAGTGTTTGAGATCTGTTTGTAAATGTTCTTCACTCTGAGGCTCAACCTTCAGATAAAGTTTGACTTCTGTGAATCTCAAAATAACTTTACTTTTAAAGTCTTGTGACGGTTATTCGATGGGATCATGTATTGTATTGTATTGAATTGTATAGTTCAGATCAGTGGACGAGTGCTCAGCCGCTACGGTATTTGATGGAATCATGTATTGTATTGTATTGTAAATTGTATTGTACAGTTCAGATCAGTGGACGAGTGCTCGGCTGCTATGGTATTTGATGGGATCATGTATTGTATTGTATTGTATTGTACAGTTCAGATCAGTGGACGAGTGCTCGGCCGCTATGGTATTTGATGGGATCATGTATTGTATTGTATTGTACAGTTCAGATCAGTGGACGAGTGCTCGGCTGCTATGGTATTTGATGGGATCATGTATGGCTGCTATGGTATTTGATGGGATCATGTATTGTATTGTATTGTACAGTTCAGATCAGTGGATGAATGCTCGGCCGCTATGGTATTTGATGGAATCATGTATCAGGGACAGAGTCTTAAGATCAGACGACCTCGTGACTATCAAACCATACCAGCCTACAACAACCAGGCTGGCGGCATTCTACCTGGAAACAGTATTACCTCTTTCTCTATCAATCAATCAATCAATCAATCAGACCAGCCTACAACAACCAGGCTGGAGGCATTCTACCTGGAAACGGTACTGCCTCTCTCTCTATCAATTAATCAATCAATCAATCAGCAGTTGGATAATATAGCATTGTATATATATATATATATATATATATATATATATATATATATATATATATAAGGTTTGACTGTTTATTTGCTGTAGGTGTATTTGAAATACTTCTGCATGTCTAAGTTGTGATGCTGTATCTAAAATATATTAGTATTTGTATATAGCATGTATTGTATCTCTGCTGGTATAGTGTATACGTATTTGTATTTATAGTTTAGCTGGTATTTTATTGCATTTCAGCTAATATCGTATCAAACATTGTACCGGACACACCGTACAAAATCTTCATCGGGTGTATCCCATTCTATCTGAACGAGGAGCAGGTGTGTAATGCTTTGATATACTCTACTTCATATGTCTCATTCCTACATATCAATTAGTCTGGATTTATTTAAATTAATCAATCGGGATTTATTCATACAAATCAACTAGTTAGATTTATTGAAATTAATCAATCAATCAGGATTTATTCATACAGATCAATCGAAATGAAACAATGGGATTCTAATGTTACGTTGCTGAGCTGAAGGGGAAGCCTGGGGTTCCTCAGCTCTCAGTTGATGAGTATATATTATTATTATGTTGTATTTATGTTGACTGCTGATCAACGGTTGAATGCTTTATGATATCAGAGTAGAGAGAGAAGATTCTGACTGTCAACACATTAATTAGATAATAACAATGGAAGTGAACCACTGGACCAGTGATATCTCTCACTATGGGTTAATGTATTGATTGATTGATTGGTGGGTTAATGTATTGCTTGATTGATTGGTGGGATAATGTATTGATTGATTGATTGGTGGCTGTAGATAAAGGAGCTGATGTCATCGTTTGGACAGCTGCGCTCGTTTCACCTCGTCAAGGAGGCTGGCACTGACATCTCCAAGGGCTTTGCCTTCTGTGACTATGTCGATCCCAATGTCACTGACCTTGTGAGTCTCTCTACCTCTCTCTGTCTCCCTCTCTAACTGTCTCTCTCTCTCTCTCTCCCTCTCTCTGTCTCTCTCCCTCTCTAACTGTCTCTCTCTTTCTCTCTCTCTCTCTCTCTCTCTCTCTCTCTCTCTCTCTCTCTCTCTCTCTCTCTCTCTCTCTCTCTCTCTCTCTCTCTCTCTCTCTCTCTCTCTCTCTCTCTCTCTGTGCAGGATTGACTGGGATGCAGTTGTATGCAGTTTATTGTAGCTCTATGTACCTCTCTATATATCTCTAGGTACCGCTCTATGTATCTCTGTGTACCTCTCTATGTATCTCTGTGTGTAGGTGTGTGCGGGGTTGACCGGGATACAGTTTCTCTATGTATCTCTGTGTATATGTGTAGGCATGTGCAGGATTGACTGGGATGCAGTTGGGGGACAAGAGGCTGGTGGTACAGAGAGCCAGTGTGGGTAAGATAGGGGGCACCGGCCCACCCGCTGGTCAGATGATGACAAATCTTCAGATCCCAGGGGTGAGGGTCAACCCCACGGCTGACAAGGTCTCTACCGCTGGGTCAGCCACCCCTGTGCTCTGTCTCATGAACATGATCAACATAGAGGACCTGCAGGATGACGAGGAGTACGAGGGTCTGTATCTAGCTGACCACCTCAACCTGTATCTAGCTGACCACCTCTATCTCTATCTAGCTGACCACCTCTATCTGTATCTAGCTGACCACCTGTATCACTGTGTATCTAGCTGATCGCCTGTGTGACTACACTGTAGCGGATATAATGAGTGATTAAATCTTCAGGAGTTCTTAAGCTCAGCTGGTCCTGTACACTGTATGTCTCAGCACCTGTGGTGCTGAGACGTGTAGGACTTATACATTATATTCCTTGTGTAGGACTGATTGAATGTGTCATTGATTGACCTATCTGATTGATTAATCGATTGCCTCATGTATTGATTGATTGAATGTTTGATTGATTGATTTTTTGACTCGTTTATTGATTGACTGATTGGTTGACTCATTTATTGATTTACTAATTGAATGTTTGATTGACTGACGGACTGATTGATTGATCGATTGATTGATCAGATATACTGGATGGCGTGAGAGGAGAGTGCAGTAAGTACAGGAGGTGATTGACTGACTTATTGATTGATTGATTGATCAGATATACTGGATGACGTGAGAGGAGAGTGCAGTAAGTACGGGAGGGTAGTCAGTCTGGAGATACCCAGACCCATACGAGGCATTGAGGTCCCCGGGGTGGGCAAGGTCTGTACTACTCATTGTCTCTATTTATATGTAGTTTATAAAGTGCCTTGGACCTGCCTGTAACAGTGGCAGTCTCATGATCATTAAGTAACACGGCATTGATCAACTCATGTCATTTCTCTACTAGACCCTAGAGATGTATCAGATGTGAGAAATGGTCTCTAAAGTGGTTGTCTGTTGCCTTCATCTGTTAAAAGCTATACGGTTTTATTTAGTAGCCTATTACAGTAAGTGCAGTAACACGATATCTATTCCGTAGTAGTGATAATAGGGCACAAAAAATGCGGAAGAATTCTAGAAGTCTGACGCTAACCTAACCCGGACCATACACTTTCTTATATTTATTGTACACTACTACTGTGTATTTTACAGTACTGTATTGTATGTATTGTATTGTATGTACTGTATTTGGTGTGTTGTAGATCTTTGTGGAGTTCTCGAATGCAGGCGAGGGTCAGAAGGCAATGGAAAACCTCTCAGGACGCAAGTTTGCTAACAGAGTGGTCGTCACGAGCTTTCTGGATCCTGAGAAATACCACAGGAGAGATTTCTAAGAACTATCGCGCTGTGTGTGCCTGTCTGTGTGTGTATGTGTGTGTGTGTATGTACTTGTGGAAGAGTATGATGTAGTAATCCTGTTGATGTCAGGTGAGAGGATGCTGATGTCAGTGGTACGTATAGAGATGAACGTTAAATCTGAGCGTCGTCGTTATGTTAAGTGTAGAGATATGAGTGTGTGTGCACTTAGGTGTGAGCTAAACATGTGTGTACACATACAGCTGTATGTGTACATGTGTGTACTGAGATGTGTGTGTAAACTGAGATGTGTGTGTAAACTGAGATGTGTGTGTAACGCTTTACTCTAAGCTCTATTCTGTATTCTAAGGAAATGTTTGTGTTTAACAAACTCTCAAATATCAGTTAATTATTGGGGATATTTTTCAGTTCAAAGTCGTGTTAATGAACGTGCAGTAGTGTTATAGACTGATTAATTGATTAATTGTGTGGCGGAGAAATTCAATTGAGACATTTCTTGTTCGAAAACTCTATGGACTTACTATGTAGAGAGAGAGAGAGAGAGAGAGAGAGAGAGAGAGAGAGAGAGAGAGAGAGAGAGAGAGAGAGATATGAGGAAACGGACTCTAAATGTTGATACTGTTGTATTAAATCAGATCAGTAAAATCTTGACTTTCGTTCTTTACTTCTCTCAAGACTTGAGCGGTTACACACATAGCTCTGCTGTCGACATAAATACAGGGAAATGTTAACAAGACTATTGTAAAAAAATAGAAATCACTGCATAAATTAAATACACTTAACTGAATACTAAATCATAAATAATACCCTGAGAAATATACAAACATAAGACAATAAAATCAAGATTTAACGTCCGTTACATCTCTAGAAAGCGCTACTAGTGACGGGTGAACCAGGATTTGAGCCCTGCACATAATACAATGAAGATTTAACGCCCAGTTCCTCGCACGAGGAAAATGTCAGGGACGTCTTTAGACGAGATAAAAGAAAAGCTGGTAACGTTATTGCTAACGTCAGTTTCCTCACTCGAAAGCAATGTCAGTGACGGGCGAGCCCAGGATTTGAATCCCGCATATACTGATCCGCGATCGAATATCTTACCGACATCGCCACTGACTCCAGCCAGTGAGCTAAATCATGACAACATTCATTCCTCTGCACAACACTATGAAAACAAGGGCGAACTAGTTCAGACCTGTGAAATAGCAATACACAACCTAATATGGCCTGTAAATATAAAATGCAGAGAACGTAGCGTGGAATGTAGGAATACTTAGAATAGATGGAGACAATAAAAGTTGTATAAAAACCTGTACATTCTACTAACAGCACCAGAATATAATAAATTAACTACCAATACTGATCTATAACTCATCATAATTAACTCAGAACTGAAACTACCCACTCTGCCCATATATACTTGTAGTGGCTATTGAGAACATGATTTGCAGAATTATCAAGCTTTATAATCACATATATGCCTAGATCTCCATCTCTCTCTCGCTCTCTCTCTCTCTCTCTTTATCTCTCAAGTAGCAGATTCAAGGTACATATTTTGACTCACATTCTGCTTTCACACCCATAAGCATCGTCTTTTGACCAATCACGAAGTTAATCCCTCCTAAAATCAACGACGTTTTATCCGCGCGCCAATGTTTCAATTAGCTTACAAAAGTAAGGCTCCTAAGGTAGTTTCTCCTTGTCTGCTTCAGTTCTTGCTCTTTAGCCTCTTGAGACACTTTACGGGCTTGTGGGTGGGTCTATTCTTTATTGGCCCGGACACAACACGGATAACACACCTGGATAATAATTCTGTTATGTATAATGAAGGTTAACGAATCAGACACGTGAAGAGCTCTCCATGCTACAGCAGCGTTACATTTGATTCCTTCAAAGCTTGTGAAAGCATTACTTGATATCTTGTACTTTATCACTCTTCAACAGCTTGTGATAACAACACTTGTTATCTTATCACATTATCACTCTTCAGTAGCTTGTGATAACAACACTTGTTATCAGTTTATCACTCTGAGATCTGCTCCCTCACTGATATAACTGTTGTTCTTGTTGTTGTTGTTGCTGCTGTTGATCGTTGCATGAGGGGCGTGCTGCTTGTCGCTCTTACGTCACTCGCACTCTTCTCTGACGTCACTACGGTTTCAACGTCACACATCAGTGACGTCACAGTACCTGTCTCTACGTCATAATGTGACGTCACGGCAAACCTAGCCGTGACGTCACGCTGTAGAGAAGAGGACCTCGTGCTGACGTCATTGGATGACGTACAACTCGAGTTCACATCTTCTTCGTCTTCCTCTAAACGTTGTTGTTGTTGCTCGCCCAGCAGGTGGTCAGTGGTGTTGAGCTCTCTATAGAGAAGGGTTGAGGGGTCACCGGCAGGGTTGACCTCTGACCTTTGGTCATGCTGGGTGGAGCGAGTGCGGCGGAACGTGAGGGTGAGGGGGTACTTAGAGGGGAGGGAGTTCCTGATAGATCTCCTCCACCAAACACCAGAGTTGTTGTACTGGTGCCGTACCACCAGTGCAACAACCACCATCACCAGGACAAAACCGAGTACCACGCCTCCTATCACCAGCTGATCATCAATCAATCACTCAATCAATCAATTACTGTAGTCGCAAAGGAAACACAGCTGTTAAACAATTAGCATCAGCTCTAAGAGCCACAACAAGAAAGAGCGCTTAGAGGCTAAAATCATCTAGAATCATCTGGAATCATCATGTCCACATACGAGTGTGACTTTAAATCATCTAGCATGCCTAATCTCAGTCTGCAGCTGCCTCTATTTCCTTCAATTCTACCTTCTATGACCTCTATTAGTAGACTTCAAGAGAAAATAATTAAGAATATAAGATCTCATAATTAGCTTAAAGCTAAATGGTTTTGGGCTAATTGTGCGGGGTTCAAATCCTGGGCTCGCCCGTCACTGACATCGTTTTCGAGTGAGGAAACTGACGTTAACCTAAGCTTTATCAGCTTTTAAATACGAAGAGTGAACAAGAACCTTCTGCCAGAACGTTAGACCATGATGACTCATCACTGTGGGAGCACCAGTACCGTCTGTGGGAAAAACCCCAATCTCTGATTGGTTGTTGCTTCCTGTGACGTCACCAATAACTGTCGTGATGCCAACGAAATATGTAGTGACATCAGAGTATCCACTAAATCTTGTATTCGTTTGGGTCGTGGTACTTGTAAAGATAGTGACGTCATGAGATTCTGTTCTCATGACGTCAGAGGTTTGTGTGGTGGTCAAGCAGTGCGAGGCGTGGTAGGATGTTAGGAGGATAGACTTGGGTACGGAACCTGCTTCCTGGACTAAGCACAAGAAGGAGCTTAGGTCAGGAACAATTGATCTTCGCTCAGGCACTCTATAGCTGGCGATACGTGTATTATTTCTTCTACTAGTTCTACTTGAAAGACTGTATCTGATTGGTCTTGTCATATTTATATTGTTAAGCCTTTCTTCATTGGTCTGGCTTGATCTTCTAACTCTAGAGCCACTGCTGCTGTAAAGCTCTATGAAGCTGTGTAGATCACAGCTACAGGTGAAGTAATTCTCCGAGACGTCTAGTTCATGAAGAGAGTTTGGCAGACCCTGCAGACCTGACGCGTCCTCTAGTTTGTTTGTCTGGAGGTTTAACCTCTTCAGGTTTTGAAGACTCGAGAAAGTTTGACCTGCTATTGAGATGATCTTGTTCCCAGAGAGTCCCAGCACCTCGAGACTTGTCAAACCTTTGAAGGAATCTCCGTTGATCACTGCAATCATATTCGACTCTAACAGCAGCCGGGTCAAAGATGGAAGATGAGAGAAAGTGTCAGGCTCGAGACTTGTCAGCTCATTTCTACTGATATCCAGGTAATCCAACATCTGCAGTCCCTGGAACACTCCGTCCATCAGGACGCTCAGTCTGTTTCCATCCAGATGAAGATTCCTCAGCTGACTCAGCTCCACAAAAGCTCCCACCTCAATCCTCGCCAATCCCGTCTCTGATAGATTGATGTCTTCCACCATCTTTAATCCCTTCAAGTCCTCCACACCCAATCCTCTCATCTCATTCCCGTGCAGGTCCAGACTGGAGAGGCTCTCCAGGCTGGAGAATGTTCCAGGCTTGATCTCCTGCAGGAGATTATTGGCCAGGTTGAGAGAGAGGAGACTGGAGTAGCAACCAGTCAGGGCAGATAACTCTGTGAGGCGGTTCTTGTGGAGGTCCAGATGCCGAAGAGCTTTCAGTGTGTGGAAGATTTGAAGAGGAAGAGAAGAGATGCCCAGGTCTGGAAGAGATAGAATGGACAGTTTGTGTAGACCTCGAAATAGCCCAGACTTTAGAGTTAAGCTTCTACCCGCACTGTCACTGTAACCTCGTGTTATCGACAGACTTTCCAGCAGAGATAGTAGCTCTAATGTTCCAGGATTCAGATCTTCCTTCAAGTGGGTCACGTCCAGCTGGAGAGCTGTCAGGTTGTGGAGACGTGGGACCCTGAGTCCGGTGACGCTAATGTTGTGATGAGGGTGGAAGAAGAGAGTGAGAGAAGTGGAGTCTGGAGGTATCGAGTGGAGGTCATCAGCTGATGAGAGCACACAGGTCACCTCTCGTCTTAGCCTGGAGTCGATCCTCTTGTCTCTGCAGACCTCGTCAAACTCTCTACCGTCTAGACTTGATGTTGATGTCGATGAGAACACGTAGAGTATCAGTAGCGACGAACACATGAATATTCTCTCCATTCTGATTTAATCTGAGGCTTAATGTATAAATTTTATCTATAATTAAATAACTTAATTAAAATTAAACAGGTTCAGGAAGTCGTAAAGACTTGTAACACCAGTCTAATTAAGTCTAAATAGTAACGTAATAAAACTAAATGATCGCTATTTCGTATTCCCATCAGATTCGACGTATCCTATTGGATGTATTGTTAACTGTATCCAGTGTGGCCGATATTTACTCTTTAACGATCAATACGATGTAATACAATGTATGGTATTTCACATATTTCAATACCTAGGATCTCGCAGTAGAGCCTACATACTGTTATTCCATTCATCGCAATGTTAAACTTCCTGAAGCACAACACAGTAATAAGGTATGTACACGACACTCGAGAGATAGTAAACACGGCTATTTGCTCTATACTTCATAACTTATGACATAAGCAGTACACATTGTAGGTGCATTAGAGCTTGATTGTAGGGCTTGATTGAGCTATAGTCTCTGCTATTAAGTGCCAGTTCTGGTCAATGGTGTGGGGGTGTGGCGAGGCACCCCACTAGAGCAAGGGTGTGGGGTGTAGTGGGGTAAGTGACCCCACCTAGGTGTTGACAGTTAAGATCTTTGACATTTGACGAAGGCTCTATAATATACCTTAGAGCATTTGATTTATTGTTAGGCTAGTAGGTTATTATAGGCCCCTAGACTACTAGTCTACTAGATGGCTCGGCTGTTAGGCTCCTTTAGGCGTAATGAATAGTGATCATAATTCCTACCCATCCAGGGGCTTGAATATAGCCAGCCTTTACGCAATGTATAAGTTCATAAAAAGTTATCACCTAGTTTTTAACACCCATAAATAATGATTTCCTACGACAACGCTATAGTTATGAATGCATGGCACGCTCCCCACTTCATACCCTCCCCCCCTCTATCTCCACTTCTCTCCACCCTCTATGAGCTGACACACCTACAGTCTACCGAAATCTATGTACACACTTGAACCCTATAGAACTCTAGACTAACCTAGACATACCGATTATAGAAATATCAGGAGGAGTACCATGGAGTCATGGACCTGCCAATAGGCAGTGCACTAGGAGAGAAAGGGAGAGACCTACCTTGGACTCCTAAAGCATACTCGCTGGCGGTTTTATAATGAGCTTGGTAATGAGAAAATCGTAGACCAGTATAGACAAGCTTTAATTGAGGGAGAATATCGTGACGCTTTGTAATTTTAAGAACTTGGTCCAATATCAACATATTTTAAGAGCAAGCATACCTTGATAAGAATTACGGATGTGTGAACACGCGTGGGCATGTGTCACAGTGTGTTTGTCTACATATACGTGAGTATGTATGTATGTGTGTATGTTTGCAGGTGTGTGTTAAACACTGTGTTTGTGTATGTCACAGTATGTGTGTCTGTATGATTTATTATTCGCATACATTATCAGTTTATCGGATTAAGCACCTCGTCATGCAGTCATTAGCAGTCAGGTGAGCTCCACATTGCATAGCTCAATAGTAGAGCTGTGGAGGGGGGGGGGGAGGTGGCTAAACGCCATTTATAGTCAGTTAGGCTGGTTCATTTAAATATATATTTAAACTGATAAATAGCAGTTAAAAGATGAAAAACTACGTTCAATATAATTTTTAGTTACGTAACGAAAACGTTATCCAATTCTTCACCAAGACGCCCTTGATATTGTCTTATGACGCGTAACAAGACGTTAAATTCTTATTGATTGATTGATTGTTTATAACGTGCAATTGTACGTTCTACCATAGAATGTCTTAATAGCGTAGGGGTAACGTCGTGAAATTTTAAATGACAGATCCTGAAGTGAATTGAACCTTCGTGTGTTCGAATCCCAGCCCCGCTGACCTGAGAGTAAAATCTCGGACATTCACTTGACTGGTTACACGGAAAATGGACTAAATTGCCTAACGGTTTAAACATGTGGTATTAAAAAGTGATAGACATCAACATAGTTGATTATTCACTATAATGTGTGTTTACTTTTTTTATTTTTACGAACGACCACAACAGTTTCCAATTTATTCAGCGTATTTATTCACTAGCTCAATACAGGCAGGGTTCAGGTATGACCACACCCCTACATTTAATTCAGCTGCAGCAGGAAATGTCTGCACCGAGTAAAACAGAAGCCACATCTGTTGTACTGACCCGTCTACTGACTCATCCCTGAAACCATGGGGGGCTTCCTTTCAGTTTATTTACACCAGCCTTATATTATAGCTAGATCAAGTTTGGTAGACAACACTACAACAGTTTTAAAATGTTCAAAGAGCTTCTGCAGGTTCCTTAGTGCTTTAATCAATCAATAAGAATTTAACGTATGATTCCTCGCCATAAGGAAATGTCAGGGACGTCTCTTGCAGACTCTACACAAACAAGCGCCAAAGCAACACACGATGGCGAGTGAGTACACAGAGACCACAAGAGAAAGATCTCATTTCATTTAGATCTTATTTTGTGTTGATGTTTTACGTAGACAGGAAAATGGAGGTGAAAAGTCTAACCCTTGTGCATTCTGAGACACTGAGCTGAGAGAAACAACCCGTACAAAATTTCAGGCGTGTTCCTCAACACACAGCCATCTAATAGGAAGCCTCACACGTCGTGTGAGGACTGTTAAACAAATCAATGACTGGTTTTTATTGCGACAAGAAATTCCAGAATCAAAAATATGTTTAAGTAGAAACCTTGACTCATCAGGAAACTATAATTAGCAATGCGTCATCTACGGAAGTTATTTATAGCAACTTTCATTAGATCAATCGACAATCATACAACTAATTCTCCATTTTGAATTCGCTATACATCGAGAAACACTGTGTCCGCAGCAGCTATTAGAGATCATGCAGCTATAGAGATTAGCAGCTATTACCAACAACAACAACAACAACAACAGAATTAGAGTGCTACTGTGGCAACACTGAGCACTGTGGTACCAAATCAATCCGATGAGCAGAGTGTGGGGTCCAAAAACGGTGCGATCCAAAATCCGGGAGGTCGGTCCGAGAAAGGGTACTAGTGAAATGGAGGTTTGCGTGTTGGTCTCAGTTCATGTGCAATGTTTGAATATGAGTGGTCAAAGAGAAAAGCCTTCAACCGTCTATGAAACTGTTCATATGAGAGGAAAGGGTGATCAGCAGACGATGAGGGGGTGCGTAAAGTGGAAGGAAGAGAATTCCAGATCTGAGGAGCAGCGTGCTACCATATGCTAATCGGTTGTATCTGTTAGATTTTCATGAGAGAGAGAGAGAGAGAGAGAGAGAGAAAGAGAGAGAGAGCGAGAGAGAGAGTGATTGATAAAGAGAGAGTAGAGCTAGACGGTACTATACAGTGTGATCACAGACATACGGATGACTATATTAACATGCACAAAACAAACACTTGAGCGGACTTTGTTATCTTCAAGTCAAATGACGCAAAGTAAATATGCCTATCTATAGTTAATCATAGAAATTGTTTCTAAAATGCAGTCTATACTACACTGTGTCTCTCTTAGCAGAAACCATTGCAACATTTTATATGAATTCTAAATCACTTCAGCAAATTAATTTCCTCAACAATTAGGAAATGTCATTTGCTGTAAGGGTACTGCAGATTAATTGCTAAAAATGTCAATATTCGCTTCTATTGTCAGATTCAGACATGACAATATCGTTTTTTATCGTGTTGTGTCACACACAATGATCTTAAATGCTTTAACACTACGAAGCCTTTTGTATTGCTTTCTACTTTGTATTTAATTCTCAATTTTATTTTTATTGTTCTACTATCCTTAGCATCTAGCTTGCCTATGAAATGAAAATAAATAAATGTTTCAGGTTTATCCGGTGGCTGTGTGCAATGTTAGAGTGAATGTAAAAGAGTTTCATTTAAAGAGAGCACAGTGTAGAGAATATTAGAGTGAATACAAAAGAGTCTCATTTAAAGAGAGCAGTGTAGAAAAGGTTACAATGAATGTAAAAGAGTCTCATTTAAAGAGAACACAGTGTAGAGTGCTTATCATTCCAGTAGTATGATATAGAAAACAGTAATGATGACAGATCTATGGCTTTTAAATCGTTTAATCAAACCATTTAATGATATCAAATGATTTTGTCAAATTTTCTATCATCAGCCACTTGACTATCAACCATACGTCCTCTTATCTTCTCTGTCTGATTGAAGATCCCAGACATATATTCTATATAACTGTTATTTTACGAATCATCGAAAAATGCAACTTTAACGCCATTTTCTTCATATAAAGTTGACATCAGTGACGCACTCAGTACTCAATCAATCAATCTATCAATCAATCAATCAAACAAGCAATCAGTCAGTCAATCAATCAGTCAGTCAGTCAGTCAGTCAGTCAATCAATCAATCAACCAATCAATTAGTTTACCAGGAACTCTTCGTACTAAGTTACTAAATCATTATAATTTGATACACATCAAGCAGCCATGATTCAAAACTCAACAGTAAATACAAATAAACATATATACAATAAAAATATAAATACGATACAAATACAATAAAGGGTGTAAACTTAAACAAAGTTTTAAAATACTTATAATAGCAGCTAACATAAAGTAAAAGAGCTCAATTGAGCAGACCTTTGATCAATCAAATAAATAAACACTCAAGATGGCGGCATCTGTCAGAAGTCTATCGTTGAATACTGTGAAATCTTCAAAACATGGAATGTTTGACTATTTACATGAAATGAAACACAGTGTACACATACAGCAGAAGCAGAGAGTAATGCAATATTATGTGCCAGAGTAAAATGCAGTACGTTATAATTCAAACAAACGCCATCATGTTGATAAACCTGCAATGATTGCTAAACAAATAAGACAAAATCACAAATAGACTCAAATGAGATAAAATCATATGAGAATTGTGTAAATGTTCATAGCAAACAACGAGATAAAAGATAACATGAGAAATCATAAACACACAGAGTACTCAGATAAATACTAGAGCACTGAGAGTATAATTGTCACATGATCCCACTGAGCCACAGTCTAGACGCTAACCGATATGCCACACGTCTCAGTCCATGTAGCTACAATGCTCACAGCTCTATGTTGTTGTTGTTGGCACCCATCATGTCACAGCAATGCTCACAGCTCTATGTTGTTGCTGTTGCTGGCACCCATCATGTCACGGCAATGCTCACAGCTCTATGTTGTTGTTGTTGCTGGCACCCATCATGTCACCGCAATGCTGATGGGTGGAGTTTGGCAGGAGACACAGAGACCATAAGAGCAGAGGCATCACGGACACAACACCAGCCAACAACAACAACAGTAGGGTAACTATTGTCAAACGTTCTGACTCACTGTATCAATCAATAGATCAATCAATCAAATCTGTCATTCATTCAAATAGTAAGTTAGTCTGTCACTGAAAACTCATTTCAAAACTTACTTAAAAATTATTCCAATCAAATCATAATTACTGAACAGTAATTCTTAATATAACAGAAGTCCTGCCTCATCCATACAAACAAAAGACAATGAGGCGTCACTGGTATCATTATAATCAGTGACATTGCCTTATGGCGAGAAACCGGACGTTAAATTCTTATTGATTGATATCATATCTAACAGAGAGTAGAGCTGCTAATCTAATCAGGTCAGATATTTTAGATAAGAGATTATCTAATATGATAAGATATGTTAGATTAGAGAAAACTTATCTAATCAGATAATATATGTTAGATAATTAACTACTTATCTAATCAGATATGTTAGATAAGAGATAACTTATCTAATCAGATATGATAAGAGATAACTTATCTAATCAGATAATATATGTTAGATAATTAACTACTTATCTAATCAGATATGTTAGATAAGAGATAACTTATCTAATCAGATATGATAAGAGATAACTTATCTAATCAGATATGTTAGATAAGAGTTAACTTATCTAATCAGATATGTTAGATAAGCTCAATGACTCACCCACCGAATCCTGAGCAGCGACAAATTATCAGCCACACAGCAGTCATCAGAGCTCCAACAAACTCTCTACATCAATCAATCAATCAATCAATCAATCAATCAATCAATTAGTCAGTCAGCCAATCTGTCAATCAATAAATCAATAAATCTGTCAATCAATCATTTAATCAATTAATTAAACAATCAATCAATCAATTAATCGATTTATCTTGATTAATTGATCGTTCAATGAGTCACTCAATCAATCAATCAGTCAATTATTAAGGTAATCAATTTTTCAGTCTGTCAGTCAGTCATTCAGTCAATAAATAAATACAGTAATTAAACAATCCATTTTCACTCCTCTCAAATCTAAATTTAAACATTAGCAGTAAAATATGCACTTTAGATTTGAAAGAGAAAAATATGATGACCATGAGAGAAGATGTTGAATACTTATCTCAATATGTCAGTAAGACATTCGACCGCAGATTAAGTATGGGCTGGGTTCAAATCCTGGGCTTGCCCGTCACTGAGTTCGCTAACTAACGTTAACCTGAGCTTTACCAGTATTTTATTTGAAAGTGCACTGATTGGTCAGAGCTCTACAATTAACTGACTCCGCCCACCTTGACTCCTCCCTCTCCAGCCAGCCAGGGGTCGATGAGTGCTTGAGCTCGAGGTCAATAACCAGGACAAGTGAGTACACAGCTCCCACAGTACAAAGTACAATGTGTAGTACACATGTGTACTTCCATATCACGTTCTCTGTAACAGTACAAAGTACAGTGTAGTACACATGTGTACTTCCATATCACGTTCTCTCTAACAGTACAAAGTGCTATGTGACATACCTACAGAAACTCAGAGGTATATAAACATATATAGAGAATAGCTACAGAAACACAGAGGTATATAGTAGGAGTATATAGTAGGTATATAGTAGTTACAGAGGTAACACAGAGAAATACAAACATAGCCACGGAGCACTTACCTGTAACAGAGGGTTTGAAGACAATTGGTAGAACCAGTAGAGCTGCTACACCATAGAGTGACTGTAGAAACACACATACACACACATACATACACACATACATGTACACACACACACTAGAGCTGCTACACCGTACAGTGACTGTATAAACACACATATACACACATACATACACACATACATACATGTACACACACACACTAGAGCTGCTACACCATAGAGTGACTGTATAAACACACATACACACACATACATACACACATACATGTAAACACACACACTAGAGCTGCTACACCGTACAGTGACTGTATAACACACATACACACACATACATACACACATACATGTACACACACACACTAGAGCTGCTACACCGTACAGTGACTGTATAAACACACATACACACACATACATACACACATACATACATACCTGTACACACACAAGAGCTGCTACACCATAGAGTGACTGTATAAACACACATACACACACATACATACACACATACATGTACACACACACACTAGAGCTGCTACACCGTGCAGCACATACACACACATACATACACACATACATGTACACACACACACTAGAGCTGCTACACCGTGCAGTGACTGTATAAACACACATACACACACATACATACACACACGTGTACACACAAACAGTAGAGCTGCTTCTCTTTAAAGGTTTCTACAACATGATAAATAGATATAAACATGTCAAATGATTCTTTGGCAGCTTCGACTCTACTACAGTCCAACACATAAATCAGTTCCAACACATAAACCGAGATCCAGAGACAACTCAATTCAAGTAGTAGAGAGGTTAGAGGAAGAGATGAATGAATAAATAGATAGATAGACTGAGAGAGAGAGGAGAGAGAGAGAAAGAGAGAGAGAAGGACATGTTTATATTACCATCCATATGTACGGGTCAGGATCGTTGATCTATAAACAGAAAACAATGTGAGACAGAATTAAAATAAAATCAATTATTATTTATATTTTTATTAATACACCCATACAACAGGAATTTACATGTAGAAATACTGCAAGAAACTTTAAGTAATACTCAAATGTTAAGTAATACTAAAACGAAGTAATACTATAACTTTAAGTAATACTGACTCTAAGCAATACTAAAACTTTAAGTAAGACTAAAACTTTAAGTAATACTAATACTTTAAGTAAAACTAAAACTTTAAATTTAAACTTTAACTGCACTCTGTCGTAAATTGACAGCTGCTGAAGTACAACAAATTATAGCACAGAACAGCTGATCATATAAAACAGCTGATCATACAGAACAGCTGATCATATAGAACAGCTGATCATATAGAAAAGCTGATCATATAGAACAGCTGATCGTACAGAACAGCTGATCATATAAAACAGCTCATCATATAAAACAGCTCATCATACATTGACAGCTGATCGTACAGAACAGCTGATCATACAGATCAGCTGATCATAAATTATAAAACATTTGATCATACAGAACAGCTGATCGTACATTGACAGCTGCGGCGAGCACCAAGAACACAAACATGACGACGTTGCACAGTTGCCACGCCCACCTCAGCCAGTAGCCCCGCCTCCTCAGCCCTTCAGGCTTGTCTACTGAGTGTGACGTATCGAAATACATCCTGCCAGAGCTTCCTACAACCTGTGTCAATCAATCAATCAACTGATTTGAAACCTTAATCAGTCAATCAATTTATGTTCTTATTTCTCGTTATATTACATCAGAGATAACAGCATCGAGTACTCCCCAATTATATCTAGGAAAAAGCCGTTCTTAGTAAGTTAATCCAATATAAACTGATCTAGGTAAACACTGGACTTGTAACAATTAAAGCGGCACAATTACAGCAGATCGGGAGTAGTTGACTACATTCGCTGGATTGCGTCAGTCAGTAAAGAGACTTGCCAGATTGAATCCACCATTACGTACATCAATTGCGATTTTAAAGCTGCACAAATCAAGTCTCGTGAATCATTTTCGGTAAATATTTTGCCTTTTCAGTTTAATTCAGGGCAGGGGCTCGGGTAGCGGCTTTTAGGTAAGGGTTAGTTCGGCAGGAGTTACTTTGGATTAGTTAAAATTATTAACACGGCAATTTAAAAAATGAGGAGAACACCGATATAAAATGAGCGTAGTTATCTAGATATAGCACTTAGGTATTCTGTGGAGTATTTAAAGTGACACAGACACATAACAAAACAGATGTTAGAATTGCAGGTGAAATAACACTAGGTTTGTTTACATTCGTTTGTTTACATAGAGACGGCTAGGCCCTACAGCTAAACATTCATTTAGCATTGTTTTGTATATCATGGACCCTGTATCACATACTCCACAGATCTCCTATGCATATTCTGTTTCTCCATGAAGGAGTGAAATTTGATAAATAGAATCTATATGATGTTATAGTATCATATCGTATATCAAAATTATTACAAGTTACTCTTCAACGAATTAGAGCGGTTGAAAATTTGAGATATCCATCGAAACTCGGTACATTATCTCGCTGACATTGTGGGACATAATTATAATTCAGATCACAAGTCCAACCCTAACTAAACCATTCTATCGACAACTTGAGTTATGAGTCTCTGGAATCACGCATTGTGTAAAAAAAAACTCATGAAGACACTGTGCCTCTAAATAACACTGACATGACTCATCTGCCTGTGATTGACAGGAGCAGTAGGCCTACTGTAGGCCTGAGTGTAACGTAATAGGCCTAAAGGCATAAACATTTAACAGCCTGCTAGATGCTGAGAAGTGAAGCAGCTAGAGAGTTGCTCTGCTGATGAATTTACAGCCGTGATGCCGCTATCCGCAATACTGCAGCAATTAATCTCCAATAATAAGCATGTAGTTATAAGCAGTGGTTAACGTGGGGTAACACAGTGGAGCTCCCCTAGCTCTAATTTATTCGTAGGTGCTTTCCCCTGCCAGGGCCCATACTAGATACTAGGAGACCTGTAAATACATAACAGGGTACCCACACGTTTCTTACCTTTCCCTATAGATCTCAATTCCCACTTTAACCACTGATTAAAATTATATAATTGGTGATAGACTATATACAGACTTTGAGTATTTATAAATATGTAGCTTGAACCTGCTACTTGGCAGCGCGCTGAAGAGAGAGACTATATAGGCCTACTATATCATATATAAGTAACCGAGCGGCCTAACCGTAAACTCTGTCACCCAGTGTAAGTACCAATCTCTGCAACAAACCTTAAGTCCACTCAATGGTTGAGAGTTAATTGATTGAATGACGACTCAACTCTGATCCTGCCGATAATTTCACTTAAATGTTATATAATTAACTGATGATTCCAAATTGTGATTTGTGCGAAGTACGTTTGACAAATTACATAACTGCATGATGCTTCAAGAGATGATTCAGTTTATGATTTAACTGATGATTTGATTGATGAATGCGCCACTTAGCACTACTACCAGTTAACTGTAGTAGTTTAATAGTCGCATGGCGTTCTATTTGAGTGAAACATTATCTTTTGCTAGTTCCAATATTTCCTTCTGTATCTTTCCTTTCTTTTTATCTTCATCTCGCTTCCTCTCTATACCTTACCTCCTCTCTCTCTCTCTCTCTCTCTCTCTCTCTCTCTCTCTCTCTCTCTATCCCTGCACTATGCGCCAGGTCTGTATGGTTTAGAGGTTGTTATTTCTAGTAATAAGCGTGTTAAGCCTAGTTGTGAACAGTTAGCCTATCTCCCATGTAACACCACTGCATGTTAACCCACAGCCTCATCCTATATCCCTGCTTCTAACAACTCGTAAACATCTTCGTCGCTTTTATATTAATACAAGTAGATTTCGAGCTCACGGATTTTCTCTCATCTGATTGGATATCAAATCTCTGGCCTCTAGTGCGTGGATAGTGGATTGAGTGGATAGTGGATTGAGTGGATAGTGGATTGAGTATTGAACAAATCCGCTCTGAGTACTAATTGTGCGTTTATCATTAGAGAACGTGTAAAGTATGCTTGTTTAGAGTTGGACAATGCGTAAACTCGTGCGTGTGTAGAGTTAGAGAGCGTGCAAACTCGTGCGCGTGTAGTGACCTCAAACATGGATCGACCTGCCTCAGAGATAGTCCACTCGAGATCATCGTCTAGAGGTCGTAGGCGCACTCAGCGACAGGATGAGCCGGGAATCGATCCTGTGCTCATTGTGACAGAGTATACTACAGGTACAGAGACAGACTCAGCCATACAGACAGCCAGACAAGGAGGGGGACAGAAGGTTAGAGTGAGAGAGAGGTCGATAGAGAGGGAGGGAGAGATATATCTAGTGAGATTAGAAGGTGGTCATCCATGGGGACTTAGGCTACAGGGAGGTTTCGAGTACGCCCAGCATATCCGTATAGCACAGGTAATCTCTCTCTCTCTCTGTCTGTCTGTCTGTCTGTCTCTCTCTCTTTCTCTCTGTCTGTAGTGGCTTTCCTTTGCGTTCCTAGGCTCTAACGTGGTTTTACATTGCGTTCCTCCGCCCTAACGTTGTTTTCCGTTGTATTCCTCGATTCTTCCTTAGTTTTCCATTGCATTCCTCCGCTCTAATGTGGTTTTCTGTTGTACTCCTCGGTTCTTACGTAGATTTCCGTTGCATTCCTCCGCGCTAGCGTGGTTTTCCTTGCATTCCTCCACTCTAACGTGGTTTTCCTTGCATTCCTCCACTCTAACGTGGTTTTCCATTGCATTCCTGGGCTCTTAAGACACGCACAATCTGCCTACAAAGAATGCAGCCTGAAAGCAATAAGCTTCTACAATGTCAGAGCTTCAATGAAGCGGTCTAGTGCACCGGTTGTGGTCTATAGGATACCCCACTGTGTATGGTGTCGCTATATGAAAACTTCTGTTTGACCCAGTTCAACTCTTGTCATCTCTCCTTATTTGTAAGAGCACGACATGTGACATTAAGAACTCTCCACAATAACTATTGCTAGAGGTAGAGAGGCTGTGTGGACTTTGTTGGGCAGAATGGCTCAGTGAATAACGAGGTCAACTGATATCTTCGAGGAATATTAAATATGATGCATTAGTCTTTATCAGCTCAATCCATGCTAAGCTATTTAATGCATTTCTAGGCGCCAGGTTGCGCTCTGGAGTCCACGGCAGGCCTATAGTTCTATATACCTACAGGCCTATAGACCTACAGGCCTATAGACCTACAGGCCTATAGACCTACAGGCGTATAGACCTACAGGCCTATAGACCTACAGGCCTATTGACCTACAGGCCTATAGACCTACAGGCCTATAGACCTACAGGGCTATAGACCTACAGGGCTATAGACTTACAGGCCTATAGACCTACAGGCCTATAGACCTACAGGGCTATAGACTTACAGGCCTATAGACCTACAGGCCTTTAGACCTACAGGTCTACAGACCTACAGGTCTACAGACCTACAGGTCTACAGACCTACAGGCCTATAGACCTAGATAATGTTGCAAACTTGTGCAAAGCTTGCGATATGTTATAACATTCACATCTCAAATATCTCTCCCCCCTCTTCGTCTTCCTCTTCCTATTCCTCTCTATCCCCCTCTCTCTCTCTCTCTCTCTCAAAGCAGGCAGATTGTTTACGTACATCGCCAAGAATTTCACCCCCCCCCCGTACATCAGGAGGGTGATCTACACCCACCTCTTCCTCTCTCCATCCTCTACATGCAGCAGCTGTGCTGTCTTGCTACAGGTTACTAGCATAACTTTTAGCTGACTGAAGGACTCATCAGCGACGACTAGACCTGGAATGCTGGCTGAGCTTTACACTGACAGAATTCCCCCCCTCTCTCTCTCTCTCTCTGTCTCTCTCTCCCCCCCCCCCCTCTTTCTCTATCTATCCCTCTCTTTCTCTCTCTCTCTCTCAGCACTCATTCACTTCCAGGCTGAGAGAGAGTTGCTGTGGTTTGACTCGCTCCACTCAACCCATAGCCCTCTTTCTCTGACGAATGGACCGAATTCCCTGATTTTGGTTCGCACCGCTTAATGATCTCCCATTTTCTGTTCAACAGTTTAGGTACGGTTTCACAGTGTTCAGTGTTGTGATGAACAATAGTAGTACTCTAATCGTATTGTTATTGTATAGTTGTTGCTGTTGTTGTAATTGTTGGTGCAGTGTTAGGTTAAAGTAATCTTTGCATTAGAGTGGATTTATGACGACGATATTGCTTGCAGAGAAAGAGAGTGAGAAAGAGAGAGCGGGAGAGAGAGAGAGAGAAAGAGAAAGAGAAAGAGGGAGAGAGAGAGAAAGAGAGAGAGGAAGAGAGAGAGAGAGAAAGAGAAAGAGAAAGAGAGAGAGAGAGAAAGAGAAAGAGAAAGAGAAAGAGAGAGAGAGAGAGAAAGAGAGAGATAGAGAAAGAGAAAGAGAGAGAGAGAGAGAGAAAGAGAGAGAGAGAGAGAGACAGAGAGAGAGAGAGAAAAGGAAAGGATGAATATAACGGTTCTATAGTTGAATGCACTGAGAAACTTTTGATGGGTTGTTCGTTTAGCTCAGTTATTGCTGCGTGTGTAGCTTGGATATATCATACGCGTTTATACAATTAATCACTACACCAGAGTGGATTTCTTACTTATCGATTAGTGATTGATTGATTGATTGATATATCATAAAGGCATAATTAATCAATTCACCAGTGTGGATATATCTTCTAGGCACAATTAATCAATTAACCAGTGTGGATATATCTTCTAGGCACAATTAATCAATTCACCAGTGTGGATATATCTTCTAGGCACAATTAATCAATTCAACAGTGTGAATATATCATATAGACACAATTAATCAATTCACCAGTGTGGTTATATTTTCTAGGCATAATTAATCAATTCAACAGTGTGAATATATCTTCTAGGCATAATTAATCAATTTACCAGTTTGGATATATCTTCTAGGCACAATTAATCAATTCACCAGTTTGGAAATATCTTCTAGGCACAATTAATCAATTCACCAGTTTGGAAATATCTTCTAGGCACAATTAATCAATTCACCAGTGTGAATATATCATATAGACACAATTAATCGATATAGTTACGGGTATATCGTGTTTTCTTTGCTATATAAGTATAATTAATTAACGTATAATTGATAAATAGTATAGGTTAATTATCTTATACCTGCTTTGACACAGGCTCAACTAATAGCTGTAGGTCTACACTGGAGTGGATATTTAATGTATGTCAAAATCAATCTAACGTGTACTGAGGAAATCATAGATTTTGTATTTACAGGTATATTTATCCTATAAACTAATTAGATAGGATGATAATGATTAGATAGGATGATAATGATTAGATAGGATGATAATGATTAGATAGGATGATAATGATTAGATAGGATGATAATGATTAGATAGGATGATAATGATTAGATAGGATGATAATGATTAGATAGGATGATAATGATTAGATAGGATGATAATGATTAGATAGGATGATAATGATCAGATAGGATGATAATGATTAAAACTGTAATTACTTAAGTACACAAAAGTGTAATCTTGATTATTATTTTGTATTTATTTTTGTTGTTGTCGATTAAAACTCTTTCTTGATTTCAACTGCATTGTATTGTAACTGCACAAAGGTGAACCCGAGTGGCTCAGCCTTTAGGCAAGGTGTCAGGGTGGGCGATATTGTCGTGGATATTAACGGCACGAGCACTCAAGCCTTAGAGCTCGCTGACGCTCTCTACCTCATCCACTCTACCAAACAGCTTAACCTTCAACTCATCAGGTACTCACGTCAATCAATCAATCAATCAATCAATCAGTCAGTCAGTCAATCTATCAATCAATCAATCAATCAGTCAATCAATCAATCAGTCAATCAATCAATCAATTAATCAATCATTTATTTGATGTGTTTGTTGAGCAGAGAGAGAAAGACAAAGAGAACGAGAGAGTGAAATCTAGAGATAAAGAGAAAGATTGATAGTGAGTTAGTGAGAGAGAGCTAGAGATGGAGAGAGAGAGATAGATAGTGAGAGAGCGAGACAGATAGAGTAATTGAGAGAGGTTTAGAGGTACTCAATATACTAGACTAACATGAAAGTGGTGTAGAGATGGTAGCACTGGTGTAGAGATTGTAGCATTGTTTTTGTTGAGATGGCAACGCTGTGGTGTAGAGATGGCAACACTGTTGTTGCTCTATTGACAATGAGTTATGACCTCAAGCCTGAGCTATACAAGCTTGAATATTTTGCAACAACAACAACAAGCAGCTGCTCTCTGCAGCCTGTTGTTGTTGTTGTATGATCATCAAATAAAACAAGCGCTAAATAGGTGACCCAGTTTCTGCCAGAAAGGCGACCAGGATGACCTAATTACCGCAGAGAGTGGGAGGAGTTATGAGATCAGAATGTAACTGTTTGAACTCTCTAAAGTTATCAGCCTGATTTATTTATTTATTTGTTTATTTTCCTCACCGCTGCCGATGTATTCATTTATTTATTTATTGCATTTATTTATTCATCTTTCGACTGCTGATGTATTTATATCTGTTCAGATCTTCTGTTTCGACGACGACGAGTATTCCTGTTCAATCCAGTGACGTCATAGAGGCTCTTCCACACAGTGACGTCACAGAGGCTCCTCCACACAGCTCCACACAGCGTGAGTACCTCTTCAGATAATTCTTCTTTACTGTTCTTACTATGCTGCTGTTCTTTCTAAAAGAAAGCTAATGTTAACGTCAGTTTCCTCACTCGAAAGCGATGTCAGTAACGGGCGAGCCCAGAATTTGAACCCCGCACATACTGATCCAGTGATCCGCGGTCGAATAGCTTACCGACTTCGCCATTGGCTCCAGCCGACCTATCTGAAGTCTGCATGTCATAGAGCTGACAGGATGTGGCGCCAAACTCACGCTGTAGTTTGGAAAACCAGAGCCTATCAATGGCCACACACGGTCAGTTTTGCCATTAAACTCATCTGTTCAGATATCTGTTCAGATATCTGATTAGATAAATTTGATCGTGTGTTAGCTCATCAGATTTGAAAACTGACGAGAGTACTGATGACCTAGTTTCTCCACACACGGTCAAATTTAACTGGTCAAACTTAGCTGAACAGATATCTGTTTAGATATCTGAACAGATAAATTTGATCGTGTGTGGCCACTTTATCTACAGTATAAGGCGTATCTCTCTGCCATCGCATCTGCTAAGCAATGATACTACTCCACTGTCATCCGCAATGCAGTAGACTGACTTTGATATTTAATTATGCAGATTATGCTAAGCAATAAATGCCAAGTCCGCTTATTATAATTATTTGTGTCTTTGTCAAGAGTGACGGTAGCACTTTATTTATTTTCTCTTGTTTAACTGATTGACAGGTGCTGATGTTGATAGCTCCGGCCAGTCTAGCCCGCCCCACACTGAAGTCACGCCCACAGACATGCTAGCACAACAGCAGGGGGAGGAGTCAGACTTCTCTAAAGTCACGAGATACGCCAATACTGCTCAGGGTGTGCAACAACAACAACAACAACAACAACAACAAAATAACTACAACTAAGTTACAACAACAACAATTATGTTAACAGTTATTACTATGCTATTCTATTACACTGTTATTTTATTAACAGTTATACATAACACTGTTGTATTATATTGTGATTATGCTAACAGTTATATATAACACAATTGTATCACCTCTGCGATTATGTTAACTGTTATATATAACACTACTATATTGCACTGTGTCTATGTTAACAGTTACATGGACTCCCAAGTCGAATGATCAATCCAGAACTGTAGGTAATAATGCTAACATATCAACAAGAAAACCCTCATCACGCTCTGAACATGGTAACACTGCAGGCAACAGACATCAGACACCCTGGGTGCCTTCCAACCCGCACACAGGCCAGCAACAACAACAACAGCAGCAGCTGTCTCACAGGGCGCAACAGAATGAGGCATATCAGCAGCTGTCTCACAACAAGCAGCAGCCGGCACAGCTGCTTCATCAACAACCCCAGCTAAGCTTGCAGCAGCGGCAGCAGCAACAGCAGCAGCAACAGCAGCAGAGACCACAGCAGCAGCTGAAGCAGCAGAACCTACGGCAGCATGACTTAGAGCAACAACAACAGCAACAGCTGCAGCAGCTGAAGCAGCAGAACCTGAAGCAGCATGACTTAGAGCAGCAGCAGCTGCAGCAGCGTGAGAGAGGGTATGTAGAACAGGGAAATGTAGAGAAAAGATCTGGGGTAATTTCCCCCACACCCGGCAGCGACTCTACGGAGTACAGCAGTGAGAGGAGCGCAGCTGGTGCTAAATCCCCCTCAGCACCACCTAGCTTTAGAAACCTGGCAGAGTTCCAGAAACACTACGGCAGTCTAATTCCTGACAGCGTTGCCACTAGTCCATCGAGAAAACGTCTCATCAAGAGAGACCCACTTGCTCATCTTGCCACGTTAGATCCTGATCTCCCGCAGTCCAGGGACAGTAACCCTGATGACAGGAGTCAGTCCGGTGATAAGTCCAATGTTGAGTCCATCAAGGGTGGATCAAATAACGCCGGCATTTCTACTGATTCCAACAGGATCAGTGATTCATCTGTGAATCCTTCCAGTGCAGCCAGTGGTGGAGCGGGTAGGACTGCTAATGGAATAGATAGAGGAGAGAAGAGAGAAGAAAAGAGAGAAGAGAAGAAAGAAGAGAAGAGATCTAAGGGTTTGGCCATGTTTTTCAGTCAGAGAGAGAAGCACGTAGATGGGGAGGAGTCAGACGCGTCTCTCAGCCAATCAGAGAACGGGGGCGTGGCCGACCTTCAGACTATAGAGAAGAAGATATTTCCTCCTGATCAGAAAAAAGGTTTAAAATATCAAATGTTTCTTTAAAGATCTCCCTCTACCTCTCTCTAGTGTCCGTGTATATCTCTCTATATCTGTGCATCTATATATACAATGTGTAGACGTACATTCATGTGCACATACATGGCTGGAGCTAGTGACGATGTCGGTAAGATATTAGACCACGGATCAGTATGTGCGGAGTTCAAATCCTGGGCTCGCCCGTCACTGACATTGTTTTCGAGTGAGGAAACTGACGTTAACATCTCTATGTGTATCTATGTATGTTTTTATCTCTATGTGTATGTCTCTCTATCTCTATTTTTAACTATGCCTAGTGCCTATGTGTTTCTGCCTGCATGTGTAGCTATGTTTATGTCTCTCTACATGTATGTGTAGCTATGTGTATGTAAGTGTAGCTGTATGTATAGCTATGTGTATGTATGTGTAGCTGTATGTGTAGCTATGTTTATGTCTCTCTACATGTGTGTGTAGCTATGTGTGTGTATTTGTAGTGACGTTTGACGAGAGAGACTACATGAAGAAGACGACAGAGGCGCCACCTGTATGTGTAGCTGTATGTGTATGTGTCTCTACCTGTATATGTGTGTATGTGTAGTGACGTTTGACGAGAGAGACTAAATGAAGAAGACGAAAGAGGCGCCATCTGTATGTGTAGCTGTATGTGTAGCTGTATGTGTAGCTGTATGTGTAGTTATGTGTATGTGTAGTGACGTTTGACGAGAGAGACTACATGAAGAAGACGACAGAGGCGCCACCCCTACAGAAATCATCAGCCAGGATTAGACTACTCGACAGCGAGGAGAGTGACGCAGAGTCTGTTAGTACAGAACTTATCTGATAGATATATATACCTAATCATTATCTAATCATTAACAAATTACTTTTATTAGACAGGTAGACAGTGCACTCTTAGTGCACTGTCTACTGGCAAGTCCATAACGCCTCTACTCATCTCTATCTTCCGTTTTCCTCTTCATGTCTACGCATGATCGAAATTTTAAATTATTTATAACATTACTTTTGATATACTTTTATTCTTGGGGGTTTCTGCAAATGAGGAGGTGGGTCCTCTATGACTTCCTCAGTTTCGACTAACATTTACTGGGCAGGGGCGTCATTCCCTGAGAAAACTCTCCTATCTATCCTTTCATTAATTCATTCATTTCATTATTTAAAAATTATCTAATAGATATTCTTTACTGAATGCTTATTTAATACTTATCTATTCGATAATTGTTTTCTTATCTTCATTTAAGGGCAATCTAATAGCATATTTTATCTCCTATCCACTCACTGTCAGAGCTCATGTGGCAGGTTCACTCGGGTCACAGGTCACGGCGCAGTATAGCTGTGAGGTCACTGAGGAAGGCTGCTGCTGGTGGAGAGAGAGATTCCTCTGTAGATTCTACCTGCTCCAGTGTCCTTAGCCGCACTGACGACGAGTCGTTGGGTCCGCAGCTCCGGGCTCCCGTGTCCACTTCCCAGGATTTCCTCGAGAGTCTGGGCACCAAGTGTGGAAGAGGTTCGATATTAATCACTCTATCAATCAATCAGTCAGTCAGTCAGTCAATCAGTCAGTCAGTCAGTCAGTCAGTTAGTCAGTCAGTCAGTCAGTCAGTCAGTCTGTCAGTCAGTCAGTCAATCAATTTATTAACCTATATTCTTCTGGATCGATCGATATTATTACTGAATATTTTTTGCTGAATAGTTTTTCTATGTAATTGACTTAAGATTTTTTCTGAATCATTATTAATTAATATTATAATTAACTATTAATTTATTTTATTTTAGTCATTGGAGATTTTATCTACGCACTTTTTTGACTGAAGCTTTTACATCTCTCTCTATGAAGTTAGACTGAAGATTTATGCTAGTTGATAACATTGAAGATTATTGTGCAATCCTGTATGTCAGAGCTGTCAATCACACAGCGAGAACCCGCCCCTCATAAAAATATTTCAACTTAGTAGAAATCTCTACCATCTTCCTGCTGGATTCATATGAATGCCTCTTTGTCTTTCTTTAGCTTTCTCTCTCTCTCTCATTCTATCTCTCTCGCTATCTCTTTCGCGCTCTCTCTCTCTCTCGCTATCTCTCTCACATTGATAGAGTTTTAACGTTAGTCTATGTGAAAGATTCACTCGACATTTTCTAGGCGCAAGTTTTGCTACAACTCACTCTGCGTGAGACCACAGTGGAGCAATTCTATTACATACAGCTCTGACTCATCTTCCAACCTCCCCCCCCCCTCTCTATGTCCCTTCATAACACTGCTGATCATAAGCACTGTGTGAATAGTGAAACGTTGCGGTTAAATACTCGACATTCGTGTCGTATTACCTCGTCACTATGATGAATGCTTTAATGCTGTCACCATTGTATCAATCATTCAATCTATTAAAAGAACAAAGCCAAGTTTACTGTCAGTTTCCTGCTCGACAGTATGTCAGTGACGAGGAGAACACTGGAGTGAACCCTGCACCTACTGATCTGCTGTCGAATAACCGACCAGAACTTAACCATCAATGCTTTGGATTAACCTAAGTATTG
>CAJHZI010000490.1:55000-127500 GCA_905160935.1 Enchytraeus crypticus | reverse complement strand
AATACGTCATCAAACAACTCTTTCCTCTCTAATCTTGATTTATCAGCCTATACCTCTGCCATTGGTTCACCGTTTATTTACCAATCTGTAGCTCTACCATTGGTTCACTGCATTTTTACCATTTACACCTGAAAACGTGTTGTACACTTGATAACGTGTTGTACACCTGATAACGTGTTGTACACATGATAACGTGTTGTACACCTGATAACGTGTTGTACACCTGATAACGTTTTGTACACTTGATAACGTGTTGTACACATGATAACGTGTTGTGCACCTGATAACTTGTTGTACACTTGATAATATGTTGTACACATGATAATGTGTTGTACACATGATAACGTGTTGTACACTTGATAATGTGTTGTACACCTGATAACGTGTTTTACACTTGTGCACAGCTCGACCCAGCTGATAAGTACTGGTACGAGGGTAATCTGGGAAGTTGTAAGGAGATTTACCCGGGGGGTGGGAGAAAACTAGAGGGCGGCTTGAGGGTAGAGACATCCTCCAATATCTCACAGCAGGACCCTCTCTCCTCTCTACCAGGTATGTCTCACTGAGTGAACATGTCGTCCATGGTATGTGTAACAAGAGAGCTTGTGGTTAAATTGTGTGAGAGGTTGCTCCGTGATCAGCTCAACGAGGAGTTGTACCCATGACCTCAGGAACAGTTATTTAAATCTTCATAACGTTTTAAATCTGACGCCCTTAACACCGAGTGTTTAGAGATCCACACTTCTACACATTTAAACTTTTCTGTTTACATATAAACTGTTTTCTTAAAACGAATAACATCTGATATTAAATTTAATGCAGTCTTTGCTATAAGGAAATGCAGGGTTGAGTTGGTTTGCCGTTGTTATCGTCAGTGTTATCGTCATGTAGGTGTGGAGACCTCAGGCTCAGCCTCCCCCCTCAGCTCCATCCTCTCCACTAACGCCCCCCTCTCCCCGGGCTACGACACGGACGGTGACCTCGACAGGCTCATCTATGACGCCTTGCTCGCCATAGAGGACGCTCAGCAGTCAGGCACCCGGAACAAGCTAGCCCACCTTCCCACAGTCCCCCTCAAGCAGGGGTCTGGGCACCAAAATACCGTGCCCCTTAAGCAGGTGTCTGGGCACAAAAACACCGTGCCCCTCAAACAGGGACCTGGGCACCAAAATACCGTGCCCTTTAAGCAGGGGCCTGGGCTCCTCCCCACCGTGCCACTCAGACAGGGGCCTGGGCCCAGCAGCAGGGAGGCAGGAATACGATCAGGTGGTAACGCGGTGACCTCCCCGTCGCTTAAAACAGTCAAATCAAACTCTGTGCCTTCAGCCAAGCCCGTCGCTAATTCTTATAGCAGTGTAGCCAATTATCCGGTGAGAAAACCTCCAACAGAGGAGGCTTTCAGTCCCAACCAAGTGGCCACTGCTGCAGGCTGTAGATCAGGGGATACGATGAGTGCTGCACACGGCTCGAGCTCTTTAAGATCAACTGTTTCACCGGGTAGACCACAACACGACCGCTATCCTCAGACACACAGCGAGAGAGATTTGGATGAGATACTATTGGGGTCTAACATCACTCTGCCTCAGGACCCGTGGCTGCTCAGGTCTGGCGCCAAACCCCTAAGCCCCGCCCCCAGGGCGGAGCCAGGTGGAGTGAGAGACCTGAGGGTGGGGGGTAAGAGGGTGGGGTATGATGGAGCGAGTTATGAGCTAGATACGAGAAAGATTGCCGCCACGAGAACAGGGGGAGTGGCCAGCAGGGGTAGCACTGGTGGGAACAGGGGTAACATTGTGGGAGGCAGGGGTAACACTATAAAGTTTGAGGAACCGTGGTATGTGTACAGTTCATTATTAATCAACCAATCAATCAGTAAGAATTTAACGTCCGGTTCCTGCCACAAGTCAATGTCAGGGACGTATTACATATATTCAGTACTGTATGTTAATGCAGCTACAGGCAATAGCAATATTTTTGCTTTGTATAGTCTACGCACTAAAGGACTATCCAACGAACTCATTCAGAGAGTATTTCAAGCGTCTATATTAAATAGGCTTCTCTACGCATCCCAATTCTGGTGGGATTTTACCACTGCGGAAGATAGAAAGAGGCTTGAAGCTTTCTTGAGACAAGCAAAAAAGGCAAATTTCTGCAACTTGGAATCCAGTTTTGAAGATTTGTGTGCTTCAGCTGATTATAAACTTTTTAATAATGTACATAGTGATAGCGCCCATCTACTTACCCCGCTTTTGCCTCCACTTGCCTATCACCCATATCTAACTAGAAGAAACGTTGCCGGTAGAAATTTCACACTTCCTACTAAACGAAATAGGTTAAGTGACAAAAACTTTATTACCCGTATTATACTTGAAGATGCTAGAAATTATTAACTTTTACCTTACAATGCCTACCCGTTTATTTTTAAACTGCTGAAATTGTTTTCTACTACTGCTTAATAATGCTTAGATAGCTACATGTGACTTTAGAACTCTTAAAGTAGGATAAGTTTGCCTTGGTCAATATTTTTTAATGTTATCCTACTATTTTCAATCTTGTATTTTTTATTTTCTGCCTGCATCTGATGCATTGCTATGTTATCTGTCATATTGTTACGGTCTGCGATTTGTCAGATTGATTATGGAAATAAAAGGAATAGTTTATTGTAAATGCGTTGTTGTATTTACAACAACGTATTGTGTGGTATTAGTATTTTACATGCTTGTATTGTAATTTGTCTAAAAGTATCGTGTATTTTACATATATTGTATTGCATGCTGGTATTAAGTATTACTACATGTATGCATGTATTATACTAATCATACTTTAGACCTGTATTGTTTTGTATGGCAGAGTAAAGTATGGTAATATATGGGTGTATTATAGTACTGTACTGTATTGTACTAGCTTTATGGTACTATTGATAGTAATTCACTGTATTGTTTTGTACTGAATAGTACTTCAGAGCATTGTATTGTACTGGCTGGAGCCAGTGGCGATGTCGGTAAGATATTCGACCTAGGATTAGTTTGTGCGGTTGTGCGGGGTTCAAATCCTGGGCCCGCCCGTGACTGACATCGCTTTCTAGTTAGGAAACTGACGTTATCATTATCTGAACCAGCCTTTTACTGTTTAGTACTTCACTGTTTGGTATTGCACTGTATAGTACTGTACTGTACTGTGTGACAGGTATCAAGTTCTCTATGACTACACACCACAGCACGAGGATGAACTAGAGCTGAGGCAGGGTGACCTCGTCTATCTGCTGGAGAGGTGTGATGATGGCTGGTGTGTGGGTCATGCTGATAGAACTAAAAAACTTGGCACCTTTCCAGGAAACTACGTCACACAACTCAGGTACTAACTGTTTTTATCTCTCTCTATGTCTCTCTCTCTCTCTCTCTCCGTTACTCTGAAGTAACTGAAAATCAAATCACTCTCAGTACTGTAGCCTATCATGGTTGACGGTATCACTATATTCTATATATTGTTGTTGTTGTTGTTGTTACAGATGATTGCAGAGACTCTACCACGTGGCAGCTCTATGTGTATCAGCTCTCTCTACGTCACCTCAAGGTCAAGGCCACTATGAGATTATTTAACTTAGAGGTGAAGGAGGTCAATGAGGGGGGTTCTTAAAATGGCTCAAGTCTCAATTTACTTTTCTTGCCATTGTTACAATTCGACAATAGACTGAACGTTTCGATTGTTCTATCGTTCACTTAGGCATATTGTTACTGGAGATGTGAATCACTGGGGGGGGGGGGGGGGGGGTAGGGAAATTCTGAGGCTGGATGGAGGAACTACCCTACCACACTTCAACCCGAACCCCTGACAACTTGTTGAGTCATAGAGTAGCGGCCCTGAGGCTTTTGTCAAGTTTGAATAAAATCAGATAACGAAATAGCCAAGTGAAGTTAAGTGTGGAGGCTTCCCTTAACTCTACAATTGCATCAGGACTTCCTTTAACTCTACAGTTATGTCAGGGCTTCCTTTAACTCTACAGTTATGTATGGACTTCCTTTAACTCTACAGTTATATCAGGACTACCTTTAACTCTACAGTTACGTCAGGGCTTCCTTTAACTCTACAGTTATATCAGGACTTCCTTTAACTCTACAGTTATATACGGGCTTCCTTTAACTCTACAGTTATATAAGGGCTTCCTTTAACTCTACAGTTATATAAGGGCTTCCTTTAACTCTACAGTTGTTCTCTCATTGGTTGTCATGTTGTTGTTGCTCCTCACATGTCTGCTATACAGCGTGCTCACTCTTGTATAAATACTAACAAGTATCACATATTATATATCGTGTGCTGTGCATGTAGATATCTAAATGAACATGTATTTGTTTTACTAATGTATTCAAGTATGATAATGAATGTAGTATTTAGTAATGATGTATTGCACTCATGAAATGTATTTTGAACACTTGAGGAAGAATGAACTTCAAAGTATTGCTTTTAGTGTTTATTTGACAACAAATTTCAAATAGTGTTAACCTACATTATTTACACGCCTAATTCAACAAGCTTCAAATAATAAGTCCATGCTTTGTCCTGTATCAGTCCATCATCGTTTAACACCCGTTTTACTTACTGAAGATGATATCAGGTACACAAGTTAGCTCTTCACTGTACATCAGTGGTAAGAAATTTTATACAGTTCTAATAATCACTGGTAAGAACTTGTGTACAAAGCACTGATTCTATGTATAACGAGTCTTTAGCTACAGCGCAGGCTCTCACTCAACCAGTAGCTCTATGTTTAACGAGTCTTTAGCTACAGCGAAAAATGCCCTCACTCAACCAGTAGCTCTATGTTTAATGAGTCTTTAGATACAGTGCAAGCTCTCAGTCAATCAATCACTCTATGTTTAATGAGTCTTTAGTTACAGCGCAAGCTCTCAGTCAATCAATAGCTCTATGTTTAATGGGTCTTTAGCTACAGAGCAGACTCTCTCAGTTGCGCACGGAAGCAGCGTTGCCAGGTGCTAG
Organism: Enchytraeus crypticus; assembly: GCA_905160935.1. Lineage (NCBI taxonomy): Eukaryota > Metazoa > Annelida > Clitellata > Enchytraeida > Enchytraeidae > Enchytraeus > Enchytraeus crypticus. The sequence continues at coordinate 122,508 of CAJHZI010000490.1, read as the reverse complement.
CGACATCTCTCCGCCAGTGTTACCCTCTCTGGGTGAGCTCTTGACCTGCAGCTGAGCTCTTATCACTGCTGCTCTCAGGATCACGGCCTTGGCCCTCGTCTGAAACTCCTCGCCCATCTCCAGCGACCTCTCAAACGTCTGACCCCGCTCATCCGCGTCCTTAGCGAAGAGAACCTTGCGGTGGGAGTCTATGCGAGCGTTAATCCTGCCGTCCAGTATAAGCTGCATCAGCTCCTCCTCCAGGCTCGATACCGTCGTGTTGAACGCTCCCGCCATCTTGTGCATGTCGCCTGCGTCAATCAATCAAACAGTCTATCAATCAATCAGCCTATCTATCAGTCTATCTATCAATGAGTCAATAAATCAGTCTATCAGTCTATGAATTAGTCTATCAATGAGTCAATCAATCAGTCTATCAATCAATAAATCAACGAGTCAATAAATCAATACAGATATTACTAGAGTGAGCGAGTGAGAGAGAGCGAGAGAGATGATATAAGGCAGATAAGTATGCTACATCAGTGAGATAAGATATGCAGTATACAGATAGTACTGACCTGATAGATAGGACTGATAGATAGGACTGATAGATAGGACTGCTAGACTGACTGATAGATAGGACTGATAGATAGGACTGATAGATAGGACTGATAGATAGGACTGATAGATAGGACTGATAGATAGGACTGATAGATAGGACTGATAGATAGGTTGATATATAGGACTGATAGATAGGACTGATAGATAGGACTGATAGATAGGACTGATAGATAGGACTGATATATAGGACTGATAGATAGGACTGATAGATAGGACGGATAGATAGGACAGACCTGACAGATAGGGGCTGAAGTACTGACAGAGAGCTCTCTTTCTGATCTGCGTGTAGAGGTTGTTGACGTGCTGGTAGAGGTACATGTCCAGGTAGAGGTTGTCCCTGATGACATCTAGCAGCTTGAGACAGGACGCGTACTTAGAGGCGTGGAACTGATGTAATATGTCTCTGAGCTGTGGGTCAAGCTCTAGGAAGAGCTTGAACGTACTGCTAGAGATAACCAGTCGCTGCAGCTCATGTCGATCAAATGTCGCTAGGGCGCACAGTGTACCATACGTGGCGATGTTGTGAGCTGAGAGCAGCTGTGTGCAATCAATCAACCCATCAATCAATCAAGAAGACATAGATAGAGATATGTAGAGAAGAAATAGATACAGATACGTGGAGAAGACATAGATGGAGATATGTAGAGAAGACATAGATAGAGATATGTACAGAAGGTAGAGACAGACAGAGAGAGACTAGCAGACATACCTCAGGAAAGTCGACGTGATCAAAGTTGGCAAGAAGAAAGAACTTGGCCGCTGTCTTGTATTTCTTGCACGACAGATCAGCCAGTCCAGCGGCTACCCTCAGCTTAGTAATGATCATCTGATTGCCGTCCTTACCTGACTATATAAACATCAGTCCACATTACACATACCTGACTACACATACATCAGTCTATGTTACACATACCCGACTACACATCAGTCTATGTTACACATACCCGACTACACATCAGTCTATGTTACACATACCCGACTACACATCAGTCTATGTTACACATACCCGACTACACATCAGTCTATGTTACACATACCCGACTACACATCAGTCTATGTTACACATACCCGACTACACATCAGTCTATGTTACACATACCCGACTACACATCAGTCTATGTTACACATACCCGACTACACATCAGTCTATGTTACACATACCCGACTACACATCAGTCTATGTTACACATACCCGACTACACATCAGTCTATGTTACACATACCCGACTACACATCAGTCTATGTTACACATACCCGACTACACATCAGTCTATGTTACACATACCCGACTACACATCAGTCTATGTTACACATACCCGACTACACATCAGTCTATGTTACACATACCCGACTACACATCAGTCTATGTTACACATACCCGACTACACATCAGTCTATGTTACACATACCCGACTACACATCAGTCTATGTTACACATACCTGACTACATGCATCAATCAATAACTGTAAACAGTTGTAATTAGAATTGATTGTAATTAATTTGATTGTAATTAAATTTAAACGAATGGAAAAGTCTCAAAAAGGGGTTTGGCTTGTTGTGTGGTGTAGGACAGAGAGGATTTGAGGCAGTCTATTCGTATCCCGACCTAGTTAAACTGGAATTCAAAGGGGGATTATGATGACTAAACAGTCGTAATTAGCGCAGTTAATTCAGCGCGAGACAGTACGTAGAGAGTTCGGTGCTTAGTGTCATGATAGACTGATATAAGATTTATTTTCTTACCTCATTGAGAAAAGACGTCGACTCAGCTTTACTCACATATGACATAACGTGCGTCCAGTTACCCAGATACACGCTCACCTGTGCACAACACATGATAGCACATTAAACGCTCACCTGTGCACAACACATGTTAACACATTTAAACACATCCAGAGAGGATGATGTAGCAGTGTTAAGCAAAGCAATCTATGATGATATGATGATATAGAGTATATATATATATATATATATATATATATATATATATATATATATATATATATATATATATATATATACATATATATTATATATATATATCATATATGATATATAGCAAACCTTAATGACATTGAGACACATGTTGACGAGATGCTTAGCGCTGGTGCAGTAGTCGCGCGCACGTGAATAACATTTGAGTGCATTAGTCAAGTCTCCACACTCCAAATAGTGGTCCCCGAGGTCATCATGGCCTCTCCTAACAGTCAATCAATCAATAAATCAATCAATAAGCTAATAAATTAGTTAAATTAGTCAATCATTCAATTCATCAATCACTCAGTTAAACATTCAATTAGTTAGTCAATCAATAAATTTATCAATCAAATAAACAATCAATAGATCACTACATCAGTAAATTATTCAATTTATCAATCAATCCAACAATTAATAAATTACTCACTCAATCAACTCATCACTCCAACATCAATCAATCAAAGTGCCTATCTACAGGAAGTCAGTTAGCACTGAGTGCCCGGGCAGTAGTGTTAGATGACTGACAGAGCTTAGAGAGATCTGGGTATGAGTACAGTGCAGTGCAGAGAACTTAATGGCTACAATAAAGTTTGCTAGTGACACAGCTGCGTGATATAACCTGTTACAAGAGAAAGTGCTAAAAATCATCATAGATGGGCACGACTAACCTGATGCTCTCTTTGATTGAGTTGCTCTTGTAGTTCTTGAGGTCCATGTCAAGTTTCTCGAGTTTCATAGCCGCCTTCTTGCTCGTTGACTCTATCCACTGTGTGTCTAGCGCAGGCATGCTGTGAACAACCCCTGCCACAGCGTCAGGCAGTCTAGACTGTCTGTACACAATCAATCAATTAATCAATCAATCAATCAATTAATCAATAGATACATAGTTTCAAAAACAGCATGCATGCAATATTATACGTGAAAGTACGTAAAAAACACATTTAAGTCTGGGTCTAGAACTATGAGACAGAGAGAGAGAGAGAGAGAGAGAGAGAGAGAGAGAGAGAGAGAGAGAGAGAGAGAGAGATAGATAGAGAGAGACGTACGAGTTGATGGCGTCCTGTAGTTTCTTGTGTATCTGCTGGTAGAGGTTAGTGTTATATGTCTGCAGCACAGATGTCAGCACCATACGCAGAGCTTCTACACGCAGAGTAGGGCAGTGATCGGCTATGTGAACGAGACGAGACAACCGAGCCATGCCCTTGTAGTTACCAGCATACGCCTCCAAGTCCTCCAGTCAATCAATCAAACAATGAGTCAATCAATCAGCCAGTCAATCCATCAATCACTCAGCCAGTCAATCCATCAGTCAGTCAGTCAATCCATCAGTCAGTCAATCCATCAGTTACACAATCCATCAATAGGTCAATCCATGAGTCAGTCACTCAATCGATCAGTAAGTCAACCCATCAGTCAGTCAGTCACTCAATCGATCAGTAAGTCAATCCATCAGTCAGTCAGTCACTCAATCAATCAATAAGTCCATGATGAATGAAACAACCAGTAAATAAATTAATCAGAGTACTGGAATCAATAGACTAACTAGAGTAGTGGACTCAATCAATAGACTAACCAGAGAAGTGGACTCTACCACAGGTCTGATGGTGATACTAGAGGAAGCAGCCTCGACATTCTCGTTCTCCTCTGGTCCAATATCTATCTGCATCGGCTCTACAAAACCCTATCAACAGTCACCATGACGATATCAAGCACCATCAGATTTACACATCATCACACGGCTACTCACAATCGCCTGGTTATTCATGCGACAGTATTATACTAATTTAATGTTAATTAATTTTAGATATTACTTAAAGTTAATTGTGTACACAGTTCACGAAGTGTGATTCACACAACCAAAACAGCAAATTCTGACTGAGTAAAAGAAAACCATGCAACTCATTCAACTCTTTCCTAATCTAGCCCAAACCTTACAATACTCCTAAACAGTGCTTGACAATCATTTCATAAGAATCGCACATTAACTTTTATTCTAAATAGTAAATTAAATTCATAAAGATCTCATTTGCCAAAACAATACTACTGCTGGGTGAGTCTTGTTCCCTGAGCCTAGTCTTTACCTTGTCTGAGTTTAATAATATTACAACTTATTTATATATAAGTAAACTATGCATAATTAAAATAGTAGCAATAAAGGTTTAACATCAGTTTCATCTTCCAAGAATAATGTTAGAGAATTTCATTATAGCCCAGTCATAATTTTTAACCATACACTTCCTTGAATTTAATAATATAAAGCTGAAATCTTTGCAGAATACATAGAGGATAATGTCCTAAATCGTCCAAAAAATTCCTCAAAATGGTGAAAGACTTCGGGAAAATTAACTTTAAAATTTGCTGTTTTTGTGGAAAGTAAATTGCAAACTCCGGCTAATCTTTTTGCATATCATCGTACAAATCATCATATATTACATATTTAACAAGATATTTTGTCTGAAATACTAAACAAGCATTCGACGTAAAAGTCTCATAATGATTCATATAAAATACTCGCGACATTCAGAAAAAAATACAACAATTAATATAAAAATAAATAAAAGGAAAATAAAACAACAAACCGTCGACATTTTGCCTTTATTTGTTGAATGAGTAGATTGATCAAAGAAGAAATGAAATGATCACTTTATGGGTTAAACCTCGACCCTTTTCATGTTAACCTTATATTTCGAAATTCTGAAGCCCGTTCGCTACACGACATTAATATGTAGATATTTATCTTAAATAGGATTAAATTTCTGATGGTGTGATTTTGGATTAGTATTATGATTAAGTATTAGAATGTCTAAATAGCGTAGGGGTAACGTCATGAAGTTTTAAATGACAAATCCTGCGGTGAATGGAACCCTCGTGGGTTCGAATCCCGGCCGCGCTGATCTGAGAGTAAAATCTCGGACATTAACTGGACTGGTTATACGGAAAATGGTCTAAATTGCCTAACGGATTAAACATGTGGTTTTAAAAGTGATAGATATCAACATAGTTGATTATTAACTATAATGCGTGTTTACTTTTTTTTACTTTAAGGTTATGGCTAGGAGAATAAAAGCAAAAGTATTTTCTTTGTATTCCAATAAGGTCGCCATGTAATGTATACTTGATTGCTGCATACAAAACAACTAGAATACATTTAAGAATTTCTCAAACGATGACTTTTAAAAAGGAGACTTGACTAAACTGCATAATTTGCAGGCTTATTTGTCGTTGAGGGTGTTAGGGTTTATCATAAAGGGCTAGTTTCAACATGAATAAGCGTTAAACCTTAACTTATTTTAGCCCTAATAACCTTGAAACTTATTTTCTGGATTTTAAAACATGCACCGTTTTATCCTTCCTTTCGCTAACCGGCTCGGATTTGTCTCAATAATGCTCGATATTGGCATGGACGACTGTAGCACTCGAATTGTTGTTGTTCTAATTGTTGTTGTTCTGTAGGGAGGTTTTCAAAGAAGGGCACTCCTACATGGCAACAGTTACTATGTTTACATGTTGAGCGACAATAGAAGGAAATAACTGGAATTTATAACATTTTAAACCCGCTTCGTCTCTGAGGAAATGTAAATAAGAGGAAATTATGACAATTCTGTACTAAAGTAGCATTATCGGATTACTAGATATTAATAATTTTAAACAATATTATTGAATTGCTAGAAATTATTAATTTATATTAGTGATACTGGTTGTACCGGAGCTGCATAAAAAGTTTCGTTAAAATAACATAACAGTTTCTGAGTCAGAAAGCAAATTATTGCTTGTTTAAGACTCATTAAAACATATAAAAACTAAAAAACTAGACCTACACAATTAACTAACAGAAAGCATAAAGTCCTCTATACATGTACTTAACTAACACAATATTTCACAAGTTAGAACTTGATGGACAAATATTAAATGTCTTCAACGCATTGGTCCATATATCAGTTTTTAGCTTACATGTCATGAATTCACTGTGTGAGGCGGTTCTAAGATGAATTCGAAATATAACGAAAAAGGTGTGTTGTGACTTTCTACTATGTTCGTTTGTTGTGAGTACACAGTATTCAAATTTTTTGACTCCTTACTCCAACGATCCTATATTCCACTCTTTTTAGTTATTCGTCAATTACAACTGCCTTAATTTTTCTTTGAGGATAAAAGTTGTATTTTAAGAATCTATAAGTTTTTAAGTTGTTTTTGAGCTATAGGACTATTAGGGTGGGTATACTGTGTATCAATGTGTATTAGCCTGCAATGTGTATATGTACGTATGTGTATATGTATGTGTACAGATTATGCATGTATGTGTAAGTGTATATTTGTGTATATGTATGAATGAGTATATCTATGTAAGTGTATATGTATGTGTACAGATTCAGACTGGGATGACGACGGCTTAGATGATCTACTAAGAGATGATGGTTAGAGTGAACTCTTCCATTTCCTATAGAAATATTTATACCAATCTACCTCAGGCAGATTTCTCAAGATTTTTTCAACCTGAGACTTCCTTTACAGCCATTAGTAAATCAATATGACTAGCAGTATGTGCGGGGTTCAAATCCTGGGCTGTCACTGACATCGTTTTCAAGTGAGGAAACTGATGTTAACATTAGCGTTACCAGTATTTTTTTGTTGGATTTTGCCTCACAATTGATTAATTGGTGTATGGACTGATTAGCAATGCCTCTACTAATAGACAAATTGTTCTATTTTGTAATGTGTTTTAGTGAGAGATAATTATTAGCATAGTATAGTATAGGAAATAACTTAATATATTTTTCTATAACAGGCTGTACAGCATTTTATATAAATTTATTTAAATGAGATAAATGAGCGATGTTTTAGACGTTTGTAAATACACGGAATGTGGATAGTTACTTGTTGTACTTCAGGCATGATTTATGGTGTGGATGATGCTACTATTGACTGATGCTATTCACAGATGACTTGCTGTCTAGACCTGGAAAGTTCAACAAGTTACAAGCTGCAAACAGCAATGCTGCTGCTGCCAAGAGCATCACAGGAGTGAGGTAGGGACTGAGAGAGAGAGAGAGAGAGAGAGAGAGAGAGAGAGAGAGAGAGAGAGAGAGAGAGAGAGAGAGAGAGAGAGAGAGCGATAGAGAGAGAGAGAGAGACAGAGAGAGAGAGACAGAGAGAGAGAGATAGATAGAAACACAGCATACTTTGCATTGCTGTGGCATACCATACTAAGCTCTACTATGACATACCATACCACTGTATACAATGCTATACACTGACATACCTTACCACTACATACAATGCTATATTATAACATACCATACCATTACATACTATGCTATTCTATGACATACCATACCACTACATACTATGCTATACTATGACATACCATACCACTACATACTACGCTATACTATGACAAACCATACCACTACATACTGTGCTACACTATTTCTGTAACTACTGGTTATATCGGTAAGATATTCGACCGCGGAGTGTATATGCTGATTTCAAATCCTGGGCTTGCCCGTCACTAATATCACTTTCGAGTGATGAAACTGACATTAACGTCGACTTTACAGTGCCGTGAGATGTTGTTATATTTAGTACATACAAATATATTTATTGATAGATTAATTAATTAATTAATTTTATAAATTTACTTAGTAAATTTAATTTAATTATAAAAGAAATATATTAATAAAAATAATTTACTTTAATAAATTTCATATTTTCTCTGACCCTATCTAAATTGGGATTCAGGGGGAAGATGATAAAATAAATCTATTAATTAAATATTAACTCCTCAGTGATCTTCACCCTTATGCTTGGGTTAATTTTGATGATTTAATGTTTTCTAACTAATGTTGCTGGTTACTTCTGATTGTTGTGTGTGACTGCTGCAGCAATGAGGCAAGGAGGAGTGAGGTGGGTTCAGTATCTGGGACATGGTCTGGCAGCAAGCCAGCAGTAGCTGCAGCAGCTACAACAGCTGCAACAGCTGCAGCAGCTAGAGATGATGAGATATCTGTGTATAGTGAAATAGATCCCAATGATCTGCTGCATGATATAGTAAGAACAGTCCTAACTATTTATACAGTGTGCTCAATGTTGTTATAGTAGCACAGTAGTATGGTAACACTCTAGTCTTATTGTTGTTGTTGTTGTTTGTTTCCATGTGTATGTGTGTCTATGTGTGTGTTTGTTTCCATGTGTATGTGTGTCTATGTGTGTGAGATCAGTATTGGATGCTGAGTATTTACTTAGTTCTCTATTAAGCCTCACACTATTAAATATTCACCATTGACACATAACTACTACACTGTACTGACTATATAGCAATATCTTTGAAAACTATGGAACTGAAGTGGTATCTCAATGCCTTTGTCATCACCTGTTTCTGCTTCTCTCGTGTTTGAAATGTACGGTGTTTTTACACAGTCCCTACAGTCATATCAGTCAGGGGCTGATGCTGCTAAGTACTTGATGTCATCATGGAGTATATTACAGGATTGTTTCATACCATTGTACTGTAGGACTCTACATTCAACGGAGAGAGGAAGAAGTCGAGTGGGGTTGGAGTGGGAGGTAGGAAGAGTTCGGCTGTCGTGTTTCATGATGACTTCAGATCAGGTAAGTGTGTCCTGTGCTACATAACTCTCTCATTAGAAATGTGAATATTGTGAGCTGAATACAACCCACCAGTTGGCCAAATTGTGCAACTAATTCAAGAATCTCGACCATGCTCGTGCAGCTCTTAACACAGTCAACCAATCACAAGAAGCCGTTGGCTCTGTAGATCTTGTGTCACACTGTAGCAGAGTGGCCTATTTCAGAGCTAACCCTAACCCTAACCCTATGTCAGAGCTGTGGTTTGGCTCATCCACATACATATACTTAGGTAGATAAGATTGCTAAGCAATGGTTGAATGAGTGCGACATTTACCAAGAAGAGCAAGTTTTAATATATCTTTTTAATTACTTAATTAAACTGATTGTTAATTGATTGATTGTCCTACAGATGATGACGTAAACAAGGATGCCATGTCTACAAAACCCTCCATTAGTTTTTCATCGCTGCGCCCTGTTAACCCTGCAGTGACCCATGAGCCCAGTGCACAAGGGTCAGCTCTGACCCTGTCCTCAGGGCCTGCCAATGGTGCACAGGGGTCAGCACTGACCTCAGGGTCACCTAGCCTCAGCATGAGGTTGAGTGTTGAGAGACCACCAACAAGAACTGGGCCCATCCCTGTCGGTATGTCATTTGCTCTAACCCATTATCATCTGTTGCATGTGCCGGGTGCACGGCCGAGTGGATAGCACACTTGTAACTAACTAACCCTGTATTACTTGTAACCCATTCTCAGTTGTAACCAGTTCTCAGTGTAACCCATTATCTGTTGTAACCCATTGTCAGTTGTAGCCCATTATCAGTTGTAACCCAGTTGTAACCCAATTAACGCCCAACTGAATGTTAATTCAACTGAATTAACATTCAGTTGAATTGAACACGCTGACTACCTTACTGTTTTTCGCTTTCTCATATTCCTACCTTTGTTGTATTTGTAATGATGTTTAGCTTCTCGACGTTCAGATGTTGACCTTGACATTGGCGAACCATTTAGTAAAACTCTACCCACCTTCACTGCTGAGCCGGAGAGAGGTGGAGTTAGGGGCAGAGCTACTGGTTTGATTGATGGGCTGCTGGGGGGAGGTGGGCGGGCTCAATCTGCAGGAGAGACAGTAGGACGCAGAGAGGAACCTATTGTTAACAGTAAGTCTGTCTGTCTGTGTATCTATATGTGTGTTTTGTGTGTTTGTCTGTGTGTGTATTTATTTGTTCGTCTGTAAGTCTGTATGTGTATTTATATATGCATGTGTTGTACACTGGAGTATATGTTGTACACAGGGTGTATGTGTTATACAACTGGTGTATGTGTTGTACACAGATAAGATGTCGAGATCTATAAATGAAGAGGATTTTGTATTTGGTGGATATTCACCCTCTGCCATAACAACATCCAGACCTTCCTCTAAACCTACTGTTAGGTATGTGTGCTTCTATGTGTCTATATCTCTAGCTCTACCTCTAAACATACTGTTAGATATGTGTGTATATGTCTCTATCTCTATCTCTACCTCTAAACACACTGTTAGGTATGTGTGCTTCTATGTGTCTCTATCTCTTCATTTCTCTTTATATCAACTTGCTTTTATGGACTTTTGTTAAGAAAAATCTCTCATCTGTATAAGTGTGAGGAGACTGCGTGAAGTCGTTTACTAATCATATTACCTCTATTATATGAGCGCCTATTTCAGTAACTGACTTGTGTCATGTGACGTAGAACACTAATAGGCGTTGCTGTGTTGACAGGTTTGATGATATCGTCAATGAAGACTCGCCTCCTCAGAAAGGCAATAAGCTTTTAAGCACTGCCCCTGCTTCTCTATTGGACAACCTTCTGCAGTCAGACACACGTGATTGGTTGGAGCTAGCAACAGGGGCGGGGTCTGACAATAAGGACCGCCCAAAGTCTGAAGGGAGTGTGAGGAAACCTGTGGAGATCACAACGCCTAGTTTGTGTCAATCATTTAATCCATCTGTCAATCAATTAGTCTCACAATTTCTGATCCTCTCAATCATTCAATCAATTACGACGAATCACTGTGTGTATACTAATTTATTTTATCAATGTTACTATGCTGTCAGTCAGTATTCAGGGGGGCTAGCAATGTTACTATTCTATTCTGTCAGTAAGTAGATGGTGGGAAGGCCTGTATCAAGAATTACGTCATAGAATATATGTTATATATATTTTCTTAGGATTAATCAAGAAAATTCTGTTGATATTTAGACTCTTCACTGCTGCACACGTTTATTACAGAGCCGCTATAGTTCAGACGTGTGGGTGTTGTTTTGTTTGATAGAAATCGTTAACAGTAAGGCTGTGTAACAGTATTGAAAGCGTATGAAATGTTGATATGGAAACTTTTGTTTGTTTTGTAAAGGAAATGCCGAACCCGCCGTACAGTCAAAACAGAAACCGGCCTGGCTGGGATTTTCCCGTCATGGTAAATCCCCAGAACTATTTCAGGATGACGAGGAGGATGACGTCATGAAGTTTCTGTCAGAAAACAGGCGACCCAAGACTGCGGGAGGGGGGAGGGACGGTGGAGGGGGCTCGAGACAAAAATTAGAGGGGGTCAAACTGTCCTCCACATTTCCTTTGCCTCGCGATGATGTGGACGATTCTGATTGGTTGGGTTTAAAACCTCAAAAATCAGAGGAACCAACTGATTGGTTAGTAGTGAAAACTGCGAGATCAAGCAGTGATTCTGATTGGTTACAAGACGTCAATAAGAGAACTATACCAGCTGAGCCAGTTGAAAGAACTGAAAATAGTCATGAGAAACAGCATCCTAAGGGTAATCTGAGTCACTCGCCAGATGTCAATAGAAAAGAACCTGCGAGTAATATTCATTCACCAGATGTCACTACTAAATCGTCAACTTTTCTAGATGACTATTTAGGACTGGGCGCAGAGATACCACTGCCTGAAGCCTCTCTATTCAGTCCCAACAAGCCCCATGTCTCATCCAAGACAACATTCAGTACTGCGGGAGAGCTTGGTGGTAGTTTGAACGTGCTTCATGATGATGATGACGATTATTTTGGGCAAGAGTTGAAGAGCTCAGCGCAGATAAGTGACGTTCAGGTGAAGCCAAAGGCAAACAACCCCGACCCTGAGGCGGTGAGGTCAACGAGTGCAGCTGATCGGTCTGGACCAATCATTGCTTCACAATCAATCAACAGCCGTGCAGTGGACGATGCTGATTGGCTGGGGGGCGTGTTTAGTAATGAAGTGGGTGTGGCTAAGCTTAACCAATCACTCTCAATTGACGCTTTGTTCCCAGCCAATCAGCAAGCAGAGTTGCCACAACAGCAGCAACAACAACAGATAACGAACCGAGGCGTGAATTCTTCTGCGAAGGTATACACTGGATGTATTTCTGCTCTTTTATATCAATTAATGTTATTTTCTTGTGTCAGATCCTATTACCATTTCCTAGTACTCTTGATATTTACTAATGATATATATCTTTGTTGAATTGAGTGAGAATATCAACAGTATCTTGTAAAGTAGTCTTGAAAGCCTGTATGATACATGTCACCTATTGGTGTATTGATGTCATATCGTCTTGTGTGACTATTGTTACAGAATCAACAGAACAGTTCAGTTCAGTCAATGACCTACCCTAATGAACTAGTCAACAGGGTGAGTCTACATATTAAGTGAAATAACTAAACACCTCAAAAGTGAAATAAAAAATAAATTTAAGATCAGTGAGCATGTTTTTTTATTTATTTATTTATTTATTTAGATCACCAAAGAGGGTCATTCAATCCTGTACAGTTCACGAGCAATGCAAACAATCGAGTAAATGCAATAAGTTAATATGTTTGTTGAGAGACACTGTTTATATGTTTGTGTGAGAGACACTGAAAGTATGCTGCGAAATCAGGCGAATTAAGATGTACATTTACACTTAAGACCTCATTTGTTTTGTGATATATTTCTGATCGAATGGCTTATACTTATCTATTCATAATTGCATATAAATATGACAACTATTTGACCTGTGATTAAAGTGATAACTTTGACCTCGTGAACTCTGACTGGTGCAGATAAAGCGTTTAGAGGGGGAGAAAGAATTACTGGAGATGAGAGTTGAACAGCTGATTGAGCAGCACCGTGAGGAGAAAAGAATTCTGCAGGACTCCTTTCAGTATGAACCATCTGATGTGTTGATGTATCAGTCATTCATTCAGTCAATCAGTCAAGCAATATATCAGATAATCGATCAATCAATTGCTCAGTCAATCAGTCATTGACTAGGGTCAATTCTGTGGTACAAATGGCCGTTACCTGGGTAGGGTTATTTCTCACTGTCTCTCAAGCTAGTCAAATGTTATTTGTTACTAGTTTATTTCTCTAATATCCTCGTGTTGTGTCGGGGTTGCTTGAAGAATAGACTAACCGTGTACTGCACGTTTCGTAAAAGGCGACATAAAAATAAAATCCTAACCAACGTCAAAAAGGGCATTCGTTGGTGAGCGTCTAGGCTCCGGAAATTGCTACAAAAATGGAAACGAATGGAATGGTATGGGTATATTGTGATTGATGTGGGACAGCGAGGACTGGAGAAGGTATATTCGTATAGTGGCCCGGCCCTGGTTATACTTGAATGATAGAGAAGATGATGATGATGACGATGAAGGTGATGATGATGATGAATGTATTTCAGTAATAATGATCAACTTTTCATTATAGAAGCCATGCCAACAGCTTTACTACTTTAACGGTCTGTTTTGAATCTATTTGCTGAATTGTTTTGTTCTTTTCTCTGTTATTTTCTATCTGCCGCCAGACAAAGACTTCAGTTCAATGAAGAGAGTTACCAGGAGAGAGAAGAAAGGTTAGGCTTCTGTTGTCTATATCAAGACCTTGAGTAAACGTTTATCTCATTTAAATTGTGTTTACTATTAGAACGTAAATCGTGTGGTTTAGTGTACTAGAAGAGTAACATGAACAGTAGGTCCTCCAGTGATTATTATGTAATTTAAATTAACAGCATTTTTAGAAATCAATATAAATGGCGTGACGTGAGATTATTTTCTCTTGTTGTTGTCAAATGTTTTTCACAATTGATTCCTATCAACTGCTTATATCAATGTACGGTGTGTGTATATACATATATACGTGAACAGTATAATGTAATGTAATAACAATTAAAGGGCTACTGTCACCGGACATAGCACTTAGAATATTTACCGACATCCAGTGGCGATGTCGGTAAGATATTCGACCGCGACTATCTTACCGACATATCTTAACAGTATATGCGGGGTTCAAATTCTGGGCTCTCCCTTCACTGACATGGCTTTCAAGTGAGGAAACTGACGTTAACATTAGCTTTTATCAGTGTGTATGTGCGTGTGTTTGTGTGTATATGTGTATCAGTGTGCTCGTGTTTGTGTGTATATTTGTGTACGTGTGCGTGTGTTTGTGTGTATGTTTAGATGGAGGAAGGAGAAGGAGAGATTGAAAGAGGAGATGAGAGAGCGAGTGGAGACACTGGAGGGAGAGAGAGCAGAACTGTGTCAGGCTCATAAGAAGAGAGAAGAAGATCTAGAGCTCAGGTCACAGCAACAACTAGACAGACTTAGAGATCAGCACAAGTACGACTTTCTACATTCACTCTTGTCTCTGTGTGCTTGTACATATATGTATGTGCGCTTGTACATGTGTGTAACTGTGCGGGTTTGCATGCCTGCTTGTCCTTCAACAAAACTTTGAATGACTAGTGTAAGAGAAAGGATGCTAAACAATTGAAATCTTTAGTTCTTCAGAAGCTTTTCTTGACTAGCTATAAAGCCCGTCAGCTGACGTTCTCTAGCGTCATATAGCCACTTTTAATATATAGCAATATTAATATATATATATATATATATATATATATATATATATATATATATTATTACTATTATATATTGTTTTGTAGAGCACAGATAGAGAGACTGGAGGAGGAACATGCTAGAAGTCTGGACAAGTTAAATCAACTGAAAAACTCTGAACTCAACTCTATACTTAATACCCGTGATCACACCAAGTAAATATACATATATAGTGTATATATATACATGTATATATATATATTAATTTATTTATATTTATATATTCTCTTCTATACACCCTTGTATGTTCTAATCATCTCTTTTGCTCTCTCTCTCTCTCTCTCTCTCTCTCTCTCTCTCTCTCTCTCTCTCTCTTTCTCTCTCAATCTCTCTATAAACCAGGTTACTGGGTCTCTCTTAGTCTAAAAACTATTTATCTTTCTTTGTCTCACTCCTTCCTCTCCCCTAGACTATCTCTTGTTTTCTCCACTGTATTGTACCAGATAGCAAGTTCAAGGGTCATTGTACCTCCCATAGACATGGGTAGCAGTTCACTTGCCACCCTTCACTAAGTGGATCCCATATCAAGGACTCCACCTTATTTTAACTTGTTGCTTTTTCCTTCCATAGAAGTAGAATGGAAGGAAAAAGAGGCAGAGGCAGGCCAAGATTAGGTATGTTATATGATTTCAAGACCCACTCATATGTGGAAATGAAGAGGAAGGCGGAAGACAGAGAAGAGTGAAGGCGTTATATACCATGGACCTGCCAGTAGGCAGTGCACTAAGAGAGAGAGAGCTTTATGGTTGAGCTATTCTTTATTGATCCATACAACCGTGATTGATCGATTGATTGATTGACTGATCGATCGATTGATTGATGATTAGAAGTCTGGAGGCTGCCTTACAGAGGTTAGATCAGAGTGCCTCAGGCATACAGGAGCTGAGTGACAGAGTGACTGACACACATACAAGCACACTGACAGTGAGAGAGACAGCCACTAGATCTACTGACCAAACACTCAAGTGTACGTAACACCCCCCCCCCCCATCTCTCCCCTCTCTAGTACAATCTCTTCCTTGCTCTCTTTATTGATTGATTGATTGCTCGATTGATTGATTAATTGATTGATTGATTGATTGATTGATTGATTGATTGATTGATTGTAGTACTGGAGGAGAGACTAGAGAGAGAGCAGAACGAGGCGAGTAGGGAGAGAGCTCGACTAGAGCTCGTAGTCTCGAGGCTTGAGGTTCAACTGATGGACCAGTCCAAGCAGCTTGAACATGTAAGAACCATTCTCTACAGGGGCGGGGTTTAATTCACTGAATGATTAATTACACGATTTACACGCCTAGTTATTGATTGATTTGATTATTGATCCATTGATATATACAGACTAGCTGATAGAATGACTTATTGATTGACTGATTAACTGATTGATTGATTGATTGATTGCCTGATTGATTGAGTGATTGATTGATTGCCTGATTGATTGATTGATAGAATGATTGATTGATTGATTGATTAGGAGAGGCTAAGGATAAGGGAGGAGGAAGGCAGACTGAGAGGCATGCAGGCACACATAGAGCAGGAGAGAGAGAGACATTTAGAGAGACTGGAGAGAGACCGCAGTGAACTGAAGAGAGATAGGGTATGTTAACTCTTGTTGTTGTTGTTCACCCACCTGTTGTCATGCTGCCATCCTCCTATTAACCTCACTGCTTCTAATCATCTTCCCTCATACACGCTATGTAGTACAGGTGTTCTACACAGGTAGGTACGCTTGTGCACGTGTACCTTACAATATTAATAATCTTCGCTCTTCATCTTTTCTTTCCACTTTCTCTGGCAAGCTGAAGACATATATTTTCCCACCCTAGACACGCTCTATCTATCCTGATCATTTTTTATCACCGGACCGGCCTTCGTTTAGGACCTTACTTCTTCTCAGCAGAAGATAAGTAAAGAAGAAGTTTTCTTCTTCTACATTTCCTTTGCAGATTGGTCTGAATTGTTCTGTAGTGATGTGAGCTGTGGAGACGTCCCTCAAGGTGTATACTGTATACTACAATCTACATGTGTACATTGTATCTATTTGATAGGAAGCACTGGAGAGAGAGAGGCAGGAAACGGCTGAGAGGAAAGCGGAGCTTAATGTGTCGCTAAAGTTGTCGCAGTCTGACCAGCATAGGCTCTCTACACGATTTGCTCAGGTCTGTATAGCCAAAAACTAGTAGTTAATACTATCACTCTATGTCGAGTAGTTAATACTAACACTCTACGTCGAGTAGTTAATACTAACACTCTATGTCTAGTAGTTAATACTAACACTCTACGTCGAGTAGTTAATACTAACACTCTATGTCGAGTAGTTAATACTAACACTCTATGTCGAGTAGTTAATACTAACACTCTACGTCGAGTAGTTAATACTAACACTCTATGTCTAGTAGTTAATACTAACACTCTACGTCGAGTAGTTAATACTATACTTCACATCTGATAGTTAGTTAATTATCCATTTTACCAGTTATTCTGTTAACGAAGATTTTACTTTCGGATCAGCTCTACCTCAGAAACAGCGAGTTAAAACTCATGATAACCCACCCACTGGGCTATTGATTTATACAATCTTGAAGCTAAAATCCATTCTAAGTCTAAAAATTACAACTAGGTTATCTTTATGTGACCTGATTAACAGTGATTAGATAGTCCATGCAATCCTTTGCTGACCTTTGGCCTGACCTAGTTACATAGTTTTACATCCTTTGCTGACCTTTGGCCTGACCTATATATATTTACTCTATTGTTTACATGTGCAGGAGGAGGCGGAGCTTGCGGGAGGCCTACGCACAGTGCAGGCTGAGCGAGAGAGATGACAGGAGAGCGAGTCACTGAGGGAGAGAAAAGCAGGGCAGAGAGAGAGAGGGAGGAGCTAAAGAGAGAGAGGCAGAGACTGGAAGGCGTGGCTATGATGTTACAGCAGAAATCAGCTGAGATAGAACAAGTAGTTAATGTGAGTGTAGCAGTGGTCTATGATGACATAGAACAAGTAGTTAATGTGAGTGTAGCAGTGGTCTATGATGACATAGAACAAGTAGTTAATGTGAGTGTAGCAGT
Organism: Enchytraeus crypticus; assembly: GCA_905160935.1. NCBI lineage: Eukaryota > Metazoa > Annelida > Clitellata > Enchytraeida > Enchytraeidae > Enchytraeus > Enchytraeus crypticus. The sequence goes on along the minus strand of CAJHZI010000490.1, from coordinate 104,374 downwards.
GGTCTATGATGACATAGAACAAGTAGTTAATGTGAATGTAGCAGTGGTCTATGATGACATAGAACAAGTAGTTAATGTGAGTGTAGCAGTGGTCTATGATAACATAGAACAAGTAGTTAAAGTGAGTGTATCACTGTTCTGTCAAAACATCACTGTTCTTTCTCTGCTCTTAGAGTATAGAACTGTAGCAGCTGATGGAACTTGATAAATTCAATAAAGTTTCGTTTGGATGTAAATATGGGGGCAAAGCTAATATTAACGTCAGTTTCCTCACTCGAAAGCGATGTCAGTGACGGGCAAGCTCAGGATTTGAACCCCGTACATACTGATCCGCGGTTGAGTATCTGAGTATCTTACCGACATCGCCACTGGCTGCAACCGGAGCCATTATTCAGCATGTTTTTATTGAATTTGCTAAATTCAGTAGAGTATCGTTTGGATGTATTCATTTTACTCTCTAAGGTTTTTTATGTCCTGTAATGGTAACCTATAACTTCCTCACTCTAATACACGTACAATGGTTTATAAACACGAACTTCAATACGCTTGCTCCTAACATACATAATCACACAAATACACACACACACACACATACACGCACACACACACACGCACACACACTGACAGAGAGCTGCAGAGGTACGGGAGGAGGGAGAGAGACTGTACGAGGCAAGCACACAGAGACAGATAGAGATAGAGGCGAGAGGAAGAGAGATAGAGAGAGAGATAAAGACATTGCAAGAGAAAGAGATCAAGATTGCTGAGGTTAATATTTGCTTGTTTTCTCTTGTTGTATATTCAACCTGATACATATTTATTACATATTGCCTACTCTTGTTTATGTAATTGCGTAGCTTTACTCGACGATGCTGTTATTTCTGATTTTCTATATAATTGCATCAAATCTATTCTCTCATGATATTGATCGATTGTGAGGTTATCCTTGCATTATGACAGTTTGACATTATGACATTATTAAAATATGACAGTATGGCATTATGACAGTTTGACATTATGACATTATTAAAATATGACAGTATGGCATTGTGACAGTTTGACATTACAACAGCGCGATGGTATGAAATGATAATGGTATGACAGCTTTAAATTATTATAATGTGACTGTTTCACACTTTCGAGGTATGTGAATGTGTCATTATGACAGTATGGCACTGACATTATGATATTTTGACAGCGTGTCCATATGGCATTTTGACATTATGATAATATATATGACAATATGACTGTATGACACGATGTTTTATGATATTATGACTATATTTGACTGTGATATTATGACAGTATCATAGTTTGTCATTATGACACTATGACTGGATGACATGATATGACAGGAGCGCGTGTCGCTGGCTAAGGACAGATCTCTACTCGACAGACTGAGAAGTGAAGCGCTGTGTGTGATGTGTAGAAGAACTTTCAGTCATTCAGCAGATGTCAGCGCTCATCAACCACAACTTAACGGTAGATATCTATCTGTCTATCTGTATATTAGCTCATCTATCTATTCTCAATTAAAACACGGACAGGATGATGCTAAGAACCATGACAACATTTCCTAGCATTAGTGACCGTATTTAGTACAATTTAAACCACAGTTTATTTAAATCTCAGAGTTGAGTTGAAACATAGAAGAGAAATATCGGTATTACGTCATACCTGTGGTTATTAACTACAAGTTCAACCGCCAAATTATGGCGCTCCTCTACTGACTGATAGATTGATTGATTTATTTATTGATTAACTGATTGATTGATTGAGTGACTGACTGGCAATTTATTGATAAAACAGGTGCGGTGACAAAGCATTTGACAACAGGAGGGGGTTTGGAGTCAGGATTGGGGGATGGAGTGAATATGGGAGGTGGGGCGGGGTTGTACACACAGCTAACCAGTATACACACGTCCATACTGCTCGATAAGTCCATCAGGATGTGGAAGATCAACTCTGATAAGGTACTTCTATTTGCTTCTATCCTAATCAATCAATCAATCAATCAACCAATCAATCATTCAATCAATCAATAGCGAGTTGATGAATTGATTTTAGAGAGTCGTCGTTGTCATGTTGAACCACAGATATCAATTGACCACTCATTTGTTATATCAGCGAGGTGATATCTGGTGAATGAATAGATAATACTCATTTGCTATATCTTGATAATTTATTGTCGTCTACTGCACAGTACTGTACTGATATTGTCCTCTACTGCACAGTACTGTACTGATATTGTCCTCTACTATTGCCTACAGTTCTGTATTGTTATTGTCCTCTACCATACTGTACTGTACGGTTATTGTCCTCTACTATACAGTTCTGTACTGTTATTGTCCTCTACTATACAGTTCTGTACTGTTATTTTAAATTAACTGTACTGTTGTTGTTGTTGCTGTGTAGGACAGAGATTTTCTGGAGGAGGAGAAATATTTCCTGGAGGCGATCAAACATTCACCCTACCACTGCGTTAACTAACCATCCCATCCTATAACCATCCCAATCCTAAAATCACCCCAATCCTATAACCATCTCATTCCTATAACCATCCCACCCTATAACCATCCCACCCTATAACCATCCAACCCTATAACCATCCCACCTTATAACCGTCCTACTGTATAACCGTCCCACCCTATAACCATCCTAATCCTATAACCTGCATCCACCCTATAACCAGCAACCATCCTAAAACCAGCCATCTAATAACCCGCCATCCTATAACGAGTCAGCCTATAACGAGTCAGCCTATAACCAGTCAGCCTATAACCAGTCAGCCTATAACCAGCAGCATATAATCTAACAGCCTATAATCTAACAGCCTATAACCAGTCAGCCTATAACCAGCAGCCTATAATCTAACAGCCTATAACCTAAAAACCTATAACCAGTCATCCTATAACCCAACAACCTATAACTCAGCTGCTATGAGGCAGTGAGACGGGAGGGGGTGACTCTGTTACATGGCAAGTAAAGCGAGACAGGGGATTAAGTGGATGACTGAGGGATTTATGAAACTGTATTGAAGTTCTTCTGTCTGTCTGTCTCAGTGTACCACTGCATATGTGTGTATACCGCTGTGTCTGTGTGTGTGTGTTAGATCTCTGTAGCACTTGCTGTGTTTCATTTGTATAAGATCTTCTAATAGAATCATAGCTATAGATGCCGTACGTGATCGCAAGAGGCTTCTAGTGCCTATATTACAATACAACCTCTGTGGTGACGTTTATCTGTAGGTCTATTTCTGTTTAGGGCTGACTGAAACTTAGCAGCTGTTACATGATTCAATTCTGTACATGTCTATATTTCTAAATTTTGACCCGCTTGCCTTGGATCTTGGACTTGCACTGTTTTGATCTCGCTTTCTCTTGTGGTCTCTGTGTACTCAGTCGTTATCGTGTGTTGCTTTGGCGCCTGTTTGTGTAGTGTCTGCAAGAGACGTCCCTGACATTGCCTTATGGCGAGGAACTAGACTTTAATTTCTTATTGATTTATTGATGTCAATATTTGTGTTTGCCTAATTGATTGAAGACTTTCATTGTTATTGTAGATTAATTGCTAAAATCTCGTAGCACATGGCATCGTTTCATACGTTTTATGTCTTGGACGGATCATTTAGCCATTAACATCTCGTGATCGTTGTGATAGGACTATTTATTTCACAGACACTGGACGTGTTCTACAACTAGACGAGAGGAGATTTGATCGTATTGATGATCTATCTGTAACTAAGTGAAGTCGTTGAGTTCAACTGATTTACCAGTGAAAGGTAAAGCTAAAGCTAATGTTAACGTCAGTTTCCTCACTCGAAAGCGATATCTGTGACGGGCGAGCCCATGATTTGAACCCCGCACATATTGATCCGCGGTCGAATATCTTACCGACATCCCCACTAGATGGAGCCTATGACGATGTCAATAATATATCGAAACACAAATAGAGATACAAATAGCGACACAAATAGCGACATGCTTGATCCGGTTGTCTCAAACATCATTGGCGTGAAGACTCTGCTATAGAGAGAGAGGCAGAGAGAGAGAGAGAGAGAGAGAGAGAGAGAGAGGCATACGGCCTATAGTTCTGTGATTAAGCCATACATCTCGCTCAGGATCTGCAGGTATTAAGGGCTCAACTCTTTTCTCCTATGTTCACTCTATCCCCACGAGCCGCTCTCTGCCTCAAATGGAATATTGATGACTGCATTTGTTAGCTCCACCCTCCTCACACAGTGAAGCATGATTCACATGTGGGCAGCCGTACAGTGTGGTCCTAGACTTAAATTCCTCTTAATGTCTGTTATCTTTATACTGCTCAGCACCCATAGAATAACCCAACACACCTGGTTATGATATTCTCTCTCTACTCCTCCCGTTGTTTATACACCGAGTTTATCAACTTCTTACCGTATCTGCTTTAGTCCGCTCTTGCACACTTACAGTCTCTGGTAGGACCATTGTTTAAACAAACAAAAAATTATTTCAGAGCAACAACTACATGTTCAGATTTTTTAATTTTATTGTTTGTTATTTAATCAGAGTTTATTTAAACAGTTCGTAAAAGAGATCGAAATATGACACCAATGTACATGTAATAATTTGTATCAGTGATGAAATAATTGATGAAGTTCAGTTGATGAAATAATTATTACCCAAGTCAGAAGCTATAAAATATTTTGGAATAATAATAATAATAATACTAATAATAATAATAATAACCTCCGACAATTTCTATAGCCATGTCGTGGCCGGTGTCCGGTCATCGAGACCGTTTTACAGGTTCATTAGGGTAACCTAAGGGTTCCTTGGATTTCTAACCCTAAAACCTTAACTTGCCTGGGCTTTGAACCCAGGCCACTTTAATGAATGAAACGTTTACGGTAATTTTTAAGGCTAAGCCTGTAATTGGTCAGATAATTGACTGATTGATCTCGAAAAATTGCTCTTAGCAAGTTTCATAACGATGGACTGAATATTTAAATATGTACCCATCATAAATTAAGATTAGATGAGATTAGAGTTAGGAGTTGTGAGAGTAATTCTGTATAACGCTGTAGCTAGCTTTATACCAGGGACCTGCCAGTAGGCAGTGCAATAAGAGATAGAGAGAACACTATACTAGCTATGACACGCTGATGACACTATACTAGCTATGACACGCTGATGATAGGCTGGAATATTGACAAGCTGTCATGGCGGCCGCCACTGACGTCATACTGCTCGAATAGGCTCCGCCTACTGGGAATGACGTCACGTGTTGCCTGGCGCGCATGCGCAGTGACGCTATGCTGCTGTTATATTCTTCTTTATTAGCGGGGGGATATAAATACGGAGGAGGGGGCGGGGGGAAGGCGCCCACTGGACTTGGGGGGCTCGCTAGGCCCCCTAAACTGTTCATTTCACCTCCCATGCGCCCCACGAGAGGTTGAGAACAGAACCCCAGGCTCGACTGTGAGACTGTAGGGGGCGGCAGGGTGGGGGTGAGGGGCTGGATGTTCCAGGGGAAGGCTGGCTTAGAGGTGAAGGTGGGGGGGAGCTTGGTGTCCCAGCCACTGGAGGGGTAGGAGGGGCAGTAGTTGTAGCCCGAGTAGAGCGGGGTGTCGAAGGGCTGCAGGTGGAACCCATTGTGGAACTGATGGGAGCCAAACCCAGACTTTAGGGTCTCGAAGTTCCTCTCTTTCTTCCTCCACTTGGCTCTTCTGTTCTTAAACCACACCTGTGGCACACAGAGAAAAACACATACACACATACATACACACATATGCACACGGGTTGCAGTATATCAACATACCTTTTTCACAGATAAACACACACACACGTGGACACACACACACGCATGTGGACACACACACGCATGTGGATATATACACACACACACATGGAGTTGGTGAGACAATTGACGAGAGTTAACGCTCAAGTCTAATCCAGACTTGATTGAAGCGTCTCAGCACAAATCTACCAATCTCTCCTCTCAACCAATAACATCAGTGAGAGAGGTGACAAATGACAATAACAACAAACAAATAACATGCTAAACCAGCAATAACAACAGTACTAACAATAACAATTAACAAGCTAAACCAGCAATAATAACAAACAATAGCAAATAACATGCTAAACTAGCAATTACAACAAACAATATCAAAGCAATGATACAGTTATTTCAAGCAGAAACAAACTGTAGCAAAAGTTTTAACAATAAAACCCAAAAGAGCTTACCTAGTAAGCACCAACAAGCAATAGAACGCTAATTGAAAGAATAATGTCAAGTAGCAACAAGATTTAGCATGACGGGGTAACGCTGTCTGAGGTCCAGTCACTCAAAACTGTTAACGCACAAGTTAACATCATAGCATTAAACTGCTCTGTGTCACAGGTGAAGAGATTTAGTGTCATTATCTCATTGGTCAGAGCACTTGGCTAAGCAAGAGACCAGACTTCGAATCCTAGTGTACCACATAGTCGTGATGAGTGAGAGTTCCTATGAGCAATTGTTGTTTACTTTATCGCATTAGCGACTTTGATCTCTATTGACTCGAGAAATCAGTAGATTAACTTCATCAGGTGGTCGAAGCTTTACACAAGTGAACAGATAATATAATGGTAGACTTATGGCGCCCTGACCCGTGCCATCACCTGGGGGGTGGGGGTCCCCTCCCTTAGATAATACCTTGAAACAAATTGTTTTATTGTTTGACACGGCGCTGGATATACGTTTACACTATACGCGGAAATTTGTATAGAATTCTTCAATAATGTAAGAGCACACAGCAGATCCCCCCAATGGTTACATAGAGCTGGTGGTCTCGCTTGAGTGATCAACAACACTCAATGTATTCAATCAACTGAGCAAATACATCAGCACAATCAGCCTCTGTTCATGTGTAGCTTCAGCTAGAGAACAGACTCACAGATAACTGCACGTGATTGTTTCCAGCGAAACAACGTGACACTAAATTAAGCGATTCGTTAATTAATTTTATGTCTCTGACCTCAAAATTAAAATGCCTAACAACTTAAACATGTGAGGTTGCGAGCGAAGCAGTAAATTTAGTTACAAAGTCGTGACTGACATATGGATCCTGCTTGTTTCAAGACGTAACACGCGGGATATTGAACCTTTGACCTTCGGCTTGACTTCAAGCATCAAGTGTGCTATCCGTACGGCTGAGTTAGAATGAACGCCGTGAAGTGATAATTACGGGGATATTTATTTATACAATTGATGTGCATCCTATGTCAAATTTATGACTAATTGATGACAAATTGATTCCTAAAAATATAATTGATGATTTATTTATAACATATTGTTTTACATATTGACCGCATGCGACTGCCCCCCTTGTCTCTTGTGGTACAGATACAGACGTTAAACTCAACAGCTCTATGCGACTGCACGGTGAACGAAAGAGTCGAGATTCGCTCCAAATCTGATCAGTTACTGGCAAACAAATAATGCGGGTCAGTTGCTGAATATTCATAAGCTGACATATTTCAGGTCAGATGTTTCTAGGTCATCTATTATACCACGTGACGCACTCAAGTGTCACGTGACGTGCGCGCGTCCATTGTTATACAAATTATATAATTACTGGCCACCTAGCGACAGCTCATGTGAGGAGACTGTGCTCATTGAAATGTCGGGTTCCATTCAGCCAATCATATCGCTCATTGTCTGCACTCAACACTAGTGAGCGTTTACATTAATAAATCAATAAATTATCAGACGTTATCATAATATCGACAACAAATAAATAGTCAATCATCTAATCGAACGATTATATTCATAGACTACAGTAGAGACTAATAGCAATGCAGGTTTTTATACAAAGTGGGAAAATCTGAATTAGAGACGGAGGGAAAGTGTGTTCCCTTAGCACCCATTTTTTTGAGGTGTGTTCCCCTGTTAGGGGCCCATAGTAGATCCTAAATAATGGATACATAATAAAGTCAGAAATTTTTTAGTTATAATAAATATGATATTTAATATCTTAATAAAATAAATATTAACGAAGAGTAATGAGTAATAAAATAAAATAAAGTAATAATAGTAATAATAATAGTAATAAAGTAAATAAATAATAGTAATAAAGTAAATAAATAATAGTAATAAAGTAAATAAATAATAGTAATAAAGTAAATAAATCATAGTAATAAAGTAAATAAATAATAGTAATAAAGTAAATAAATAATAGTAATAAAGTAAATAAATACTAGTAATAAAGTAAATAAATAATAGTAATAAAGTAAATAAATAATAGTAATAAAGTAAATAAATAATAGTAATAAAGTAAATAAATAATAGTAATAAAGTAAATAAATACTAGTAATAAAGTAAATAAATAATAGTAATAAAGTAAATAAATAATAGTAATAAAGTAAATAAATACTAGTAATAAAGTAAATAAATAATAGTAATAAAGTAAATAAATAATAGTAAGAAAGTAAATTTATAAAGAAATTGCAGATACTCTTTTAATTTCTTAATTTATTATGATAAATATTAAATTTGTTAAAAATGAGAAACATTGAATATCTCTTTAAACAAATATGATATACAGTGTGAGGAGAGTTCTTCGCGAGGAGTGACCTCGTCTTATTGAAATGGTCATCTGGTGGTCAGTCATTGGTCAGTCTCTGGTCAGTCTCTGGTCAGTCACTGGTCATTCTCTGGTCATCTGCGGCGTGAAAGAGTTGAACACTTCAAGTCAAGTACCTACCAGCTGTTGAGATACAGAGAGAGAAAGAGAGAGAGAGAAAGAGTGAGAGAGATAGAGAGAGAGAGACAGAGAGAGAGAGAGAGAGAGAGAGAGAGAGTGAGAGATAAAGAAAGAGAGTGAGAGGAAGAGAGAGAGAGAGAATGATATATATATATATGCATAATATATATATGCATGTATATATATATATATATATATATATATATATATATATATATATATATATATATATATAAATACGCATGTCTATAATATATATACACAATTTTAATATTATTAATTTTACTATTATTATTGTTAGAATTACTATTAATAACATATTATTATATTATTATTATTGTTAGAATTACTATTAATAACATATTATACTGGACCTATGTTAGAGAAGAGGTGGGCGGAGTAATGGTTTGTGGGCGTGTGTCAATAGGCTAATGTTGATCCATAGAGGATCAAGTGAAGCCTAATTTAAATAAAACAGCAATTAATGCCATTATCATCTTACATTCTCTCTATAACTCACTCTCTTTTTCTCTTCCACTCTTTCTTCTCTCTCTCTCTCTCTCTCTCTCTCTCTCTCTTTCTCTCTATTTCTTTCTGTTTTTCTCATTATTTCTGTCTCCAATTTCACTCAATTCATTTCTATTTACGAAAAGCAATCAATGCATAAATGAATCAGTAGTCTTAGTCTTCCTCTAAGTTGTCATTCCATATTTTAAGTATACCACTCTTACCCCCACCCTCTCTTCTCAACACATTTCTATTCAGCTCTTTTTGTTATCTATCAATATTCATCTTTGTTTATATAATCATTTCTACAACATAATACAATTTATTGATTAATTAATTAATTATTTAATTATTTGATTGATTGATTGTTTGACTGATTTATTGGTTAACCGATTGACTTATTGATTGATCGATTGATCGAGTGATTAATTGATCGATCGATTGATTGATTGATTGACTCACCCTCACTCTCAGTTCATTCAGACTGATCCAGGAGGCTATCTCCTCTCTCATGCTCATGATTGATCGATTGATTGACTGATTGATCGATTGATTGATTGATCGACTGATCGATTGATTGTTTGATTGATTGACTCAAGCGGACTCTCAGTTCATTACGACTGATCCAATTGATTGATTGATTGATTGACTCACGCGGACTCTCAGTTCATTAAGACTGATCCAGGAGGCTATCTCCTCTCTCATGCTCATATCGGGATAGCGGTTTCTCTGGAAGGTCGCCTCGAGTTCTTGCAGCTGTTGACTCGTGAAGTGCGTCCTCTGACGTCGCTGTCTGCAGCCTGGAGTGTTGTTGTTGTGCGCCCCTGACTCCTCATCAATCTGCTCTCCACCGCTAGACGTCTCTGCGTCATCAGTCAATCAGTTAAATAACTGAATCAACCCAGATTGAGTCCGTTAATTGGTTTCCATACCAATTTTTTCGATTACTAGCAGTTACATATCTCAACAACTAAACCAGGTAATTAAATCGAGCAGACTAAACCTGCATAATAGACCTTTTCGGTAATAGCTCTAAATAGAACATCGGGGACACCAAATGTAAACAGTGGACAAGAAAACGTAAACACTGCATAGAATACAATTGAAATGTACTAGTTTCTCATAAAATTTCTAATACAAACTTTCTTTAGAAATGTTATTAACTTTTCAACATACTATACGTATATTAATTAAAGAATAACTTAACACTTATAGTAACTCTGACACCCATTATTACGATATGCATGCATTATAACGACGTTATAATGTAGACCCATTACATTTGCATGTAAATATATGTATCATATGTCAACATAAACAAACCAGTTTTAACATGCAACAAAATATGTTTTCAATTACCGAACTGATCTATTAATATTATATTGTTTTTTTTACTGCAGTTGCTGCTGTATATTGTAGTTTTTGTTGTTTATTGAAGTTATTGTTTATTGTTGTAATAATGAGAGTTCTCTGTGCTCTTTTGGGGAGATTCTAGCTAGGTAGGAGTTCAGATACGTATAGAGGATCTGAACGATGTATAATGTTACTCTGTAGTAGTAGTTGTTGTTCAAGGTTAACGTCAGTTTCCTCACTCGAAGGCGATGTCAGTGACGGGCGAGCCCAGGATTTGAACCCCGCACATACGGTCCGCGTTCGAGTCTCTTACCGATATCTCGTCGAAGTCGGTTATTGCAGTATTAGTTGTTGTCGTTTATTGCGGTTGGTGTTGTTGTGTAAGGACCTACCCAGTTTAGGCACGCTCATGTTGTGCCTGCCAGTGGCCACGCCTCTCAAGGAGCCTGAGCTTGTTCTAGTCTCCGTCTTCTCAGCACCCGTGACTCCGCCCTCGCTCTCTATTGGACGGTACTGATCTCGCCCTCTTTCTCCAGCCAATCCTGATGTACCTCTTAATCCTTGACCTAGTTCTGTTATTCCTTGACCCAATTCCGCCCCTGATAGTCTCGATTCATGATTTAAATCCAATGACCTAATTCTTTGACCTATATCCGCAGATAACCTTGTGTCACTGCCTATATCTGCTGACCTAATACTCTGACCTAGTTCTGGTGACCTCATCTTTTGCTGCATGGTTTCTAGGCCGTGCCACTGACCGGATAATTTTGTTGAGTATTTTATGTCTGGGATCTGAGAGACCAATGAGCTCATTGAGGGGGGAGTAGAAGAGGGGGAGGGGTGTGAGTCTTGTCTCCTCGGTATGGCGGGGGGCGCTCTAAATGTTTGATCGGCGGGGGGATAGGAATAAGAAGGGGTTTGAGCCCCCTGATGGTAAAGAGCGGGGGTGGAATAATGCTGAAGGGGGGAGCGGCACATTGAATCCATTTCCTCTGATATAATGATAATTCTGATTTATTTGTAGGATCCGTTGATTTAATGTTGATATTCACTACACGTATCCACACAGATTTATTTCACTCTATTAGCTGATGCTAATACTTGGAAGTCTATACGTAGACTTGGTTAACAAATAAACGCTACTGTCGTATTTTACCACTTAAAATCTTGAAAAAAGCTCACCCAATAACTACGAAGATTCGTTGACTATAAGAATCTAATACAAAAATGTGAGAAATAGTAATTATAATCCGTATAGTTAATGAAGTATATCCAAATATTATATAGAAATTTATTTGTACTAATAAAGCTTAAGTTCAACAGCAGTTATCTCAGCATGACTTATATCTCTGATCCAGTCTTAGAGTCCAATAGGACACTCGAATGATTGGATAACATCAGTCCCTCTGCTACCACATCAACTCTACACATTACAGCAGCTTCTCTAAGCACCGCCCACTTGTCCAGTCCTCAGCTAACATTGGTCCATCTCATCGCAGAGGCTCCTCCTACTAAAGGCACTAGCCCTACCTGTGAGATTTTCAATACAAATCATTGGTAAGAGCAAATAGCATCGCTATGGTCTAGAAAGCAACATTGGTCGTGGCGTTTGGCTGTTTGATAGCGTATCTCTTCAAGATATGTAGCATATTAAATCATTAGCTTCTGGAAACACGAAGCAATGTGATGGGTTCACTGACAGTTACAACGTAAGATGCTTGCAATAAAATCTCTCTCTCTCTCTCTCTCTCTCTCTCTCTGTTTATAGAGGATAGATAAACCATAAAATGCATGTGAAGTACGAGGCGATTTTGCAAGAAATGAGGAAGACAAATGGGAAACCACCGTAAAAGTCACATTATATATATGCCCAATCTATTGGCTGCATAAAGGTTTTGGCCTGTAAGCCTGTAGGCCTATAGGGCTCACATAAGGCGCAACCGTTTGTCAAGGCGTTTACTCATAGCTCGATGGAGTGTTCTTTGTGGAACGCAAAGAGCAGCATGTGAGTAGGAATATGTACCATTGATCTGTCACTTGGATGCACACTGGAGAGAGATACATCTAAGCCTGGCTATCTTTCAATATTCCTTCCCTTTGTTAGTTCTCTAGACTTTAGGCATTGCTATTAGCTAACCGTATAACTGGTAAGAGACGAGTAATGTACATGTATCAACCACACAAAACATATGCCACACAGAGATACAACAACAACAACAACACGTGAGACTATAGAAAACAGAGATATCAAGCCTGGATATGTTAACATGGACATGATTGAGCCTTGGAATTCTCCAGCTATAAAAAAGGGGTTTTAAAGTAGTTTATTCCAGAAATTTATTTCTTAAAACCGTCTATTATGACAGCAGCTATAAATAGACCTGTCAGAAGAATTAAGCCACGCCTTTGTTGATGGACGCATGCATGGGACAGAGCGGAAGTGATAGGATCATAAGCGGGATTTAGGAGAGATCTCTCGCGTTATCTAAGTGGCTTAACATCGCATCTAATATTTATACCTGTCACATCCGCAGCTTTTCTTCAGCACTAATAACTAGAGAGTTCACAGTTATACAGTTAGTCAGTGGCTTTAACTCTCTAAGTCAAACACCTGTGACCCTGCTATCCCTTCTGCGAGTTCATACTTTATCATGAAGATAACAACAATAGTGGTAGTAGTAATATTAGACTACTAGTAGTAATAGTAATAATAATTACGAGAATAATCATAATCATAATCATAAAAATAATAAGAATAATAATAAAACAAGTAAACACGCATTATAGTGAATAATCAACTATGTTGATATCTATCACTTTTTAATATCAAATGTTTAATCCGTTAGGCAATTTAGACCAATTTCCGTATAACCAGTCAAGTGAATGTCCGAGATTTTGCGCTCAGATCAGCGCGGCCGGGATTCGAACCCACGAAGGTTCAATTCACCTCAGGATCTGTCATTTAAAATTTCATGACGTTACCCCTACGCTATTTAGACATTCAAAATAAGAAGAATAAAATAGTAATAATAGACTTAAATAGTAATAAGAAGAATAATAATAAGAATATGAATAAAAATAAGATTAATAATACTAATAATAATAATGACGATGATGATGATAATAATAATAATAATAATAATAATAAATAATAATAATAATAATATTAGTAGTTAATAATAATCGTTGACACTATGCAAACTCATAACTAAATACAACTTCAGTCACTGCCGGTAGAGCTGCTGAACTAGCCGCCTCTTAGACAATGTATGAAATTTAATACCGAGCTCTGCACCATGAATGCCGATGGAACTGACTTCATTAATTGCATATAGGCAGACTAATGTCAGAGCAAACAGGCGATAAGCGAGAGAACTCTTATGTTCTAAATGTACAATAATTTAATGCAGTCTGCTTCAGAAATTATTTTTAGATGATGATGTCGAGTAGCCGGGCGGCCATTCAGCACTTAATGCTAGAATCGTTTTAACCAAATCCTATCGTTCTTTACAGCCGGGAGAAGTAATTAATATAATTATACTTATTATAATATACAAAGTCAGTTATTTCGCCATAAACCCGTGTGAAATTTGTTGACCAGATCGATGGTGTGCTCATAGAACCACACTGAGCGCTATTAGACGCTGCAGTAGAATTCATGCCTCGAATACTCCACTATATAGACAACAACCCTGCGAGGCGCGTGCTCTTTAAATCATCTGTAGTTGTCGAGGATTTAATAATTAAAAGCTCGACAACTTAAGTCAACACAGCACTTCACAAAGTTACTATTGTAAGTTACGAGAGAGAGGGAGAGCCAGAGAGAGAGAGAGAGAGAGAGAGAGAGAGAGAGAGAAGGATACGAAGAGTCAGAGATGATATTCTGATGATACATAGTACTAATTTTAAGTCTTTGTAATCATGCTTTATAATCCGTATTTTAAGTGATAATAAGTAATATTTGTTATTGCCCGGGGCTCGTCCCCCTGTCAATATGTGGGGGGGGGCTGTCATTGTTTGGGGGGGGGGGACCACCTCAGCGGTAGAGCCTTTGACGGCGCACCTGGGATGATGGAAAGTTTCGACTTTTAGATGACTAGCAAACAGGAAGATTTCTATCCTTCTCTCTCTCTAGCTCTCTCTCTATCTCTGTTTAACTCTCTCTTTATCTCACTCTTTAAGAAAGAGAGAGAGAGAGAGAGAAAGAAAGAGAGAAATTACGCAGATAGATCATCAGTTGAGTGAAGCTCAAATAGGGGGGGAGGTTGCTAAAGTTTTTCTATTTGTAGAAGACAAACAGTTTTCGTGAACGTTTCACAAAGATTTCATTCAATAAAATCTTGTCCCAATTAACTCCCGCTCTCTCTCTCTCTCTCTCTCTCTCTCTCTCTCTCTCTCTCTCTCTCTCTTCCTCCGTATCTATCCCGCTCTCTCTATTTCTCTCACTCTCTATCTCTCTCTATCTCTCACTCTTTCTCTCTTTCCCTCTCTCTCTCTCTCTCTCTCTCTCTCTCCGTTAGGTAGATTAAATGTGCATGTATTTACTCATACATTAATTTATTTAGATTTATAGTCAGTTACACTTTCTCGTATGTCTCTATTTGTTAAGTAGTTTTTTGCAGTTTTATATTGAGAGTTGTAACCCTTTAACGTCCGTGTTGCACATAGGGGCCGAACAAGCAAGGATCCAAAATGGTGTGAAAATCAAAATCCAGAAAACTAGTCAAAAGATGGAGACTGGCTTTTGAATTTTGGAATTTGCACCGTTTTAGAGGTAATAAGTATGAGGACTGAAGCAGATAATAAGTATGAGGACTGAAGCAGATAATAAGTAGGAGGACTGGAGCAGGTAATAAGTATGGGGACTGAAGCAGATAATAAGTATGAGGACTGAAGCAGATAATAAGTATGAGGACTGGAGCAGATAATAAGTATGAGGACTGGAGCAGGTAATAAGTATGAGAAGCGGATATTAAGGGATTGTTGGCGGAATCTAACGCTTCCGGTCAGAAACCAATGAACCACAAGTGCACACATCATCTGTACACATAACGTACACACATTGTCTGTATACATAGCGTTCATACATTGTGCGCATGAAGCGCACACAGTTCAATTAATTATAACCATTGCACACGGAAACAGACTCTAAATTGCTTGAATTGCTTGTAGCAGGAAAAGAGATATGTGTATCAATCGAATCAAACCATTTTATAGAACAGATCAGAAAGTAGAAGTTTGAACAAGAACGTTTTAGAATTCTCAGCGACTAAATATGTTTGTTGTAATGGTAATTATTCCAATTGAAATGTATAAGTTCTATTTAGAACTGTATTTAGTTCTATTTAGACAGATTTCACAATGCCAATCTGTGCTGTGTCTACGAGTGTACGTGAGCCTGTGTATGTCTGTATACGTGTGTTTATGTCTGTATGTGTCTGTATGTGTGTGTATGTGTGTATGTGTACACTTCTCGTGTGTAGAACGTGACCAGTACTCTGCTATGAGCAGTGACACATTTAATAAATCCTCAAATCTCTTCACGTTGTTTAGGGCAGAGCGATGATTTGGCAGAGTCCAATCTTAAGAGATTAATTTAACTAATTTAATAATTTGTGTCTTGACTCTCTGTAGAGATGAGGGAATATCTGATGAGAGATAGAGGCGCTAGTGAGGTAATAGTGGCTGATGATGAGCAAACAGTTAGTAGCAGATACCTTCTGTCTATGACGGGCTAGTGAACAAGAAACTGACGTTAAACTTGACTTTATCATTGGCGCTTCACCAGTCGATTCAACACATCGCTGCGCTGTTTATAAAGTCTCTCAAGATTAAGGCAGTTTTAACCTTGATTCATCTCTCGAAAGCTCCATCAGTGACGGCACGGCTAGGATATGAACCGGCATCTACAAATCCGCAGTGGAACATTGAACTGATTTATTAAGTTAGAGCATTGAATGTTATCATGGACGATGGAAGCGCTGTAAAGTCATAGATTACTATGGAGGGATAACTGAGCGGTCATAGCTCAGGTCTATTGTCCTGTTAGACTAGATCTTTGTGTAACAAGTAAACCTCCATCAAGCGCTATCTCATCGTCCTATCCCTCGAGAGTTCCATTGGACACACTTATGAGGTTAAACTACGCTAATGTCGTGTCTCTCTGGTCCTATAGATCCGTGCTATAGAGGCGTGTGGTGCCCTACAAGAGATCCGTGATATGAGAGCGACTCTAGATTATGTCTCAGAGGCGCTGTAAAACTTCAGGTCATTCATATCGTCGCCATGTCCTGTTGTTGCGTAAGTAACGCTGCATTCCATTCATCAGTGACATGCTGAGCTCATTTACTTCATCATTCAAGTCCACAAGCTCTCGTGACGTCGCATTTATAGAATAAATATCAAAGTGTCGTAATTATAATAAGAAGTGCCTTAAGTGGTAAAGACACTGTAATGTAATGTTCTTCAAATCTACATTCTTAATGAAATGTTCTCCAGAGATGACTGAAGGGAAGCCTTCAGTTATCTTACAGGATTTATTGCACTTATTACTTAGGTTCTGATAATGTTTATTTAATTATTTTTGTCACATGTTTATAAATGGGATGACTGTGAAATTTTGTTAAAATAAAACATTTTTCTCAATCTGAAGAGAAGCCTTCAGTCAGACTTAAGGGAAGCCCTCCTGTGTTGATTAGGGCAGGCTTTTCTATCAGATATAAAGAGAGTCCATTGGAACTTCCTTCAACTCTATCTATCTACAAGTCGTCAATACTTTAGAATCGACATAGATCCAAACCTGGGCTTCTTTTCACATGAATAACAAGGTTTTGCAATACACTAACGCCCGAAGACTCTATTAACGACAGACCGAACCTGGACTTAAACTTTGGGAGTGAATCGTAAGAAATAAGGTTATTTGATCTCTTATTGAAACTGATAAAATGAATATGATAATGTTTACAGTTGAAGGCAGCGAGAGGTCACCCGTTGTGCTATAGTCTAATGAATCAAGTCTCTCCGAAGAGCAATCGCTTGTAGCAGTTCATGGCGGGAGAGAGAGAGAGAAAGAGAGATAGAGAGAGAGAGAGAGAGAGCGAGAGAAAGAGAGAGAGTGAGAGAGAGAGTGAGAGAGAGAGAGAGAGAGAGAGTGAGAGAGAGAGAGAGATAGATAGGGAGAGAGAGAGAGAGAGAGAGAGATGAGAGTGAGAGAGAGAGAGAGATAGAGAGAGAGAGAGAGAAAGAGAGAGATAGAGAGAGAGAGAGAGAGAGAGAAGGGCGGAGAGTATACTACTTTATTTTCATCAACTTCAAACGATGTAATAAAATCAAGTATAATTAGGAAAGATTCTTATAACAATGAGGTTCATTTCAAATGTATAATGTTATCGTTTTTCCATCGTGCTGCTCTTACAAGTCGTTTGTTTGTCCTCTGCTTCTTTTAAACAACATTACACAATAGTATTGAAATGTTCATAACATTATAAATAAAATATTCAAGTGCGCCATCTATGGAAATGTGCAATAATTAAGTAAAGTTTCTGAATTAAAAAAGACATAAAAAATGTCGTATTCTTTTAATTAAAGCTTCTGTCCTACAACAGATAATAAAATCTCACAATTACTCGATTGATATCCACAGAAAAAATATCATAGTGGCTGATGATATTATCTACTCATTTTCCCTGGAGAGGCGTGGTTATCTCATTTAGCCACTCCCCCTGGATTTAGCCACCCCACCTGGATTTAGCCACTCCCCCTAGAGAGGAAGGATGACTTGAGGTTACGTTGGAAAGCCGAGCAGGAGAGTTTGAGGGCTCGAGCGTCGAAGATGACGAGTAAGAGGAGACCAAGCCCGATGAAGGCCACGGCCACCCAAGCGATCACGTCACCCTGCTTAGCCTCAGCCACGGGCAGCTGTACCTTCAGCACCTTCTGCCTCGCTGTGGAATAGAATAGAATAGAATAGGATAGAATAGAATATATTGTATTGTAGATATTGTAGATATTGTATTGTACTCTACTATACTGTATTGTATTGTATTGTATTATATTATATCTTATTTCAATGTTATGTAAGAGCTTTCTAACATGTGTCTGTTGTTGAGTTCACAGCTTGATACGTTATGATAGCTCTAGTGTGTGACTCAGTGAAACAACTGTATACTTGTTCAATTTGCTGCCTAATCTATTAATTTAATATTTATCATTATTCTACATATGATTAATTACAATTTTTGTACCATGAACTGACTCTTATTTTTAATTGTATCATTTGCGGGCTTGCGTCAGAGCCTTTGGGCCTGTTTTTATCGTATACATGTAGTATAGTATTGTATTGTATCGTATCATATTGTATCGTATTGTATCGTATCGTATTGTACCGTATTGTATCTTATCATATTGTATTGTATCGTATCGTATTGTATCGTATCGTATGACACGGAGTAGGACACTCACGGATACAGTCAGGCACAGAGGGAGTCCACTTGCCTTGCTGTCCACACACACTTCTCATCCATGACTCACTCGAGTCCAACTTCATTTCTTCTTTACACGTCACGTTGATCTCAGCGCCCAATGTCAGGGACGTCTCTGACACCAGGCGACCGATCAAAGGCTCACAAGTCATCGCTTATCAATCAATTCATAAATCAATCAAGTGAATCAATAACTGTTATCAGAAAGTAAATTAGTCAGTCAGAAGTCCATAAAACTAGTTAATTAATTTATCAATCAACCAATTAATTAATTAAGCTATCGTTATGTCAATCAATCAAACAATCCGTCATTCAGTCAATCGAAAGGCTTGAACTAGAAAACATAGATAACTTTAAGAACATCGCAAATTACTGTATTTCTTTAATATGAGCAAGTATCAGTACAAACTATTAGTAGGCTATTAATTGAGTGTTGATATAGATAGAAGCAATGATTGATTTACTGGTTGATTGAATGACAGGTTGGTTGATTGACTGGTTGACTGTCTGATTGATTGACTGATTGATTGACTGTCTGATTGATTGACTGATTAATTGGTTGACTGGTTGCTTGGTTGACTGGTTGATTGATTGACTGGTTGATTGATTGACTGTCTGATTGATTGACTGATTGATTGGTTGACTGGTTGATTGATTGACTGGTTGATTGGTTGACTGGTTGATTGATTGATTTTCTGATTGATTTATAGACTTGTTGATTGATTATCTGGTTGATTCATTGATTGTCAATTAATAGACTTATAGATTGATTGACTGATTGATTGATTGACTGGTTGATTGACTGGTTGATTGATCGATTGATTGACTGGTTGACTGATTGACATACCCACACACTGCGTGTAGTGGGTGTACACAGCACCCCAGGCCGGGGTGTCAGCCTGTGTGTCCCACACACCCACAGCGGTACAGTTGAGCTGAGCGCGGTACACATCTCTGCTGAACCAGTACCCGTCCACACACTGGTACAGAGCGGGTTCAGCCCCGTACACTGTTGTACCGCCAACTGATACCAGGTTAGCGTTCTCTATCTCAGGGGCAGGGCCGCAGTCTATCGCTGTCGTCAGCAATAAATGGAGATCAATACAAAAAATAATCCATATTATTTACATACTTTTAAATATTCAATATCAGCAAACAATTTTAGATTTAGGCCATTTTATATTTAGATTTAGGCCCTTTTACACTATTTAGACATAGGCATAAAGATTTGTAGGCTTTTAAAGAGATTAGTTGTAGGCCCTACCTCGGTAGAAAGGCAGAGGTAATAAGACACGGGTGAGAGGTACTAACGGACACATCGTATGTCACTGATGCTCCATTCTCCTGTCAGGTTACACGTGACGTTGAACGAGGTAACCCGCGTTGTGGCCGTGAGAGAGTACGTGTCGAGGTCAACCACCGTCATCTCGTGCACATAGCCGAAGTCACACTGAACTTCTGCCGTGCTGTTGTACGTGTTGCCATGGGAACGAGAGGCGTCCAGCGACCAGTGGGCGTTTATCATGAGAGGATCAGGGCAATGGATCACTGTAATCAATCACTCAACCGATCGATCCATCAATCAATCAATCAATCGATCAATCAGTCAATTAATTAATCAATCAGTCAGTCAACCTGTCAATCAACGAATCGATCAATCTGTCAATCAATCAATCAACCTGTCAATCAATCATTCATTAAACCAATCAATAAAATCATTAAATAAATCAGTCAATCAATTAATAACTTAACATATTAATAAATAAACATACTAAACCAAACATTCTATACACATATATTAATCATATATTAGCCGCTACGATGACAACGTCCTAAAATGCTCCTTACGTATATATGGCTAAGGCAGTCAATGCGCTGTTATAGGTCAGGTTTAATAGTTTGAATTTATGTATTTACTCGTTGTTTTTCTCTTATGTGTTGTAATGTGCACCATGTTAGTTTGTCACTTTTGTACTGATTTGCTGCCTTTTGGTGAAATAAAGATTGTTTTTGCTATATATATATATATATATATATAGCAAAAACAGAGAGGAGGAGTATCTACAAACAACAGCCACTTAGTATACACGTGCGTATGTAGTGTGTAAGAGAACAAGACCTGCACAGGCCACCCCTAGACTGGTTACTCTCCAGTACAACCCGTCACACTGCTTCACCACGTACACGTCGTCCACGACAACCCCAGCACTGTTCACTGCCACGTAACCCTCCATGCACTTATACCTCACTATTGTACCCTGACTAGCGTACAGAGTGTCCACCTCAGCGTTCTGTACCGGGTTCTTGTCCACAGGGTCACAGCGATTATCTGTAAGCATTACAACGTTCTGTAATCATCTTGTGAATATCTGTACCTAATGATTACAACGTTTGTAATTATCATGTGGGTATCTGTAATATTTAATATTTCGTTACCATATCAAATATTAATTATTTCAGTGGCTTGAGCCAGTGGCTGGAGCCAGTGGCGATGTCGGTAAAATATTAGATGTCAGCAGATGTTAAATGTTTTAAATTTATTAATTAGATGTCAGCACAGTAATCAGAGAACTTAATGAGAAACTTACACTGCAACGCAAATGTTAGATATAATACAGTTAAGTGATCAGAAGCTTTTCATGAATTAAAATCAAATCATAGCAAATCGGTTGTTGAACAACCCAAACAACCTCGCGGCTCTGCCACTAGAGAGAGAGAGAGAGATGAGAGAGAGAAAGAGAGAGAGAGAAAGAGAGAGATCTAAGCAGACGTAGAAGTAGAAGGACTCACAGTCACAGGATACATCACTGGAGGACCAGAAAGGACCGGGTCCGCACAGTAGGGACATACGGGTTGATCCGTTGAAGAACTTGCGCCCGTCCAGACACTCGTAGTCCAGGGTGGTGCCGTACAGGTAGGTCAGGTTAGCGGGGGGTGTGGAGGGGGGGCCCATGCGCCCCACGCTAGGGGGGGAGATTAGGGGGGGTGGACCGCATGTCACCTCTACAGCAACAACAACAGCTCGGATGTTGAAACATACACACAAACATAAGCACAAGAACACGTAGGTAAACTCTACAGTAACAACACGGGTGTATAAACATACACACAAACATTAACACAAGAACAAGTAGCGACACAAATACGTCTGAGCATATAAGCAGAGATAAATCAGTTATGCCAGTATAAGATAATGGTACACTAAATATAAATACATTAAATTAAGTTAAATCTATAAAAGCACATCTAGATGCACATAACATGCGTGCTGGTTCTGTGTGGAGTTACCATTCTAGAGATAAATCTGGAACAACTTACTTCACTGAACTCTAACATCTGTAGACTTTCTGCTCAGTGTTCTACAGCAACAGACGAGGAATATATGAGGTAGAGACTATACTGTATCAGGATCTATAAGCCCTGGACCTGCCTGTGAGCAGTACACTGAGAGAGAGAGAGAGAGAGAGAGAGAGAGAGAGGAACCTAAGCAGTCTGATGGGGGCTGATTCCAGTTAGCCGTGGCTCCGGGGTACAGAACTTGACTCATATCAGCTGGGACGTCCGTACAACTGAAAATCTTCACGAGAGTCCCGTCACTGAACGAGTATCCGGTACTACAGGACGCCTGGACTCGAGTCCCGTAGACAATCTGATCCGTGCTGAGCGTGGAGTGATCTATAGAGAGAGATGCGCAGTATACCTCTGTCAATCAATCAATCAACCAATCAATCATCAATCAACCAATCAATCAATCAATCAATCAATCAATCAATCAATCAATCAATCAATCAATCAATCAATCAATCAATCTATCTATCTATCTGTCAGCCAGTCTATCTTTCTCGGTGTTAGGAGTCGGACTTTAGGCGAGGTAATTCAACAACGTATGTAATTCAGGTTTACTCGAGATCGTCAAGTTTAAATGAGACACATCATATTTCTTTCAGCAAGATTGAGAATGAAGTTTGGTTATGGCCAGTTGTTTGCAGTAGGGTAATTTATAAAATTCCTCTAAATATACATTGTTGTTGAGGCAAGAAGTCAATGGTTCTAATCCAAGTCAGACAACTCTTGCAGTGCTTTTTGTGATGCTGAAAAGGACGTTAAACTTGGCTTGATGGTTTTTTATGCTATGGATAAACAAATTATACGATTCTATTATGTCAGAGACCACGATTTCTTTCTGCATAATATGATGAAATTGTTAAATATTTGAAAACGTTGTGAACTTGTGACCAATCATAAAACAAGAGAACTTAAATAAGATCTAAACCTTGACACGGCTGAATGTTGTTAGGCCACAGCCCCTTGTCTCTGTCACATCTAAACACCTTTCTGATCACGCCCTCAGGGAATCTAAACCCCTCCTTACATATAAGCCCCGCCTCCTGTAGGCTCTGATTAAACCACTCTAGAGTAGCATTGCTGACGACAGGTGGAGCCAGACAACGCTTGTCTAAACACAGACACACACACACACACACACACACAGCCATACAGAAAAATAGGTACATGTAAACACACACACAGCCATACAGACTAATACGTACATATAAACACACACACAGCCATACAGACAAATACGTACATATAAACACACACACGACCATACAGACAAATACGTACACATAAACACATTTCCATACAGAGAAATACGTACACATAAATACAAAAACACACAACCAAATACGTATACATAAACACACACACACAGCCATACGTACGGACAGGTTACTGCTACTTGCGCGCCCATTGACTATAAACTAGTTGAATAAATTGAACAATTATTTTATTGTATTAATAATATTGATTATAATGTTAATATTAAATCAAAAAAGACATGAGCATTAAATCAAACGAGACATCAGGTTCTTCTGGCAGTACCTCTTCGCTTTCTCAGTTTCTTTTCGTTAGGCACAGATTTAGAACCGCTGGGGTGGGTAAGGGAAACGGTCCCCTTTGACAGATGTGTCACCCCCTGACTAAAGTTTTAATACATTCAATTTTTATAGCGCATACCTGAACACTGTGTAGGAGGCCTATGATAAACTCCTAGGCCTGATCTGTTTATATCCTCTACACATTTTAGCTCCTCCCTCCCTGTGCCGTCCAGAAAGACACGCCCACTGCTGCACCAGCCATCTGTGACGTCACCACTGATGACGTCATCCGTGACGTCAGTATCGTCAGCTCCAGCTTTCTCTAGAGCTGCGCTGTCACATTGCACGGCTACACACGAATGAATGAATGAATTAATGAATCAATGAATCAATGATAGAAAGAATGAATGAGATAATGAATGAATGAATGAATGAATGAATGAATGAATGAATGAATGAATGAATCAATCAATCAATCAATCAATCAATCAATCAATCAATGAAAGAATCAATCAATATATCAATCAATCAATCCAATTGATGTATCGATCAAGCAAGCACTTAAGCAAGCAATCAATTATTCAGGTTATCTTTATGAGAGAGAGAGAGAGAGAGAGAGTGAGAGAGAAAGAGAGACACATACGCAGACACGGGAACTCATGAATATGGAGACTCATGTCCTCTGACCCGACACAAATAAACGACCTTGACCTATGACCTCCACTGGAGAGGGGGAAGGCATACCCGGGGTGGCAGGTTTTAACGAGAGCCTGTCCATACTCGTCCACCTGTAGTCTCAGCTCCGAGTGATCTGGAGCCACCCGTGGCCAACAGGTGCCTGCCTCCCCAGTCACTGACCCTATCAGTCAATCAACTCTATGAGAGTTATCAAATCTAAGATCTGTCAAATCCATGAGAGTAATCAAATCTAAGATCAATCAATCAATCTATACTAGTAATCAGTCAGATCCGGCTAATAACAATAAATTCGAATAATTAATAAATCAACACAAATTAATTGCTAAATTCATGATAATGGTCAGTTAAACGAATTGATCAAAAAGAATAACTGTCGAAAACGTTGTAAACCCTAACCTTAACCTTGCCAACAAGCCACCGGCTCAGACAAAACAAATCACAGTAGAAATAGAGAGTGAGAGACAAATATGTATAAGAATTAACAATAATATCTTACCGTTTAGTCCAACTCTTGAAGAAACTGAAATAAGAAAATACAATGCAATACCTTAAACTGATCACATGCAACAGCGAATGATAAAACAACTGATTGTAGGCGATGTACTGTATAAGTGCTACAGCTAGAATTGAGAAAAAACATTAGATAGGTATGTGGTTAATGTCTATGGAGATATTAGATAAGTAAATGGATAAGGTTTAGATAGATATAAGAAAATTATTTGGATAATATCTATAAAAACATTAAATAAGTATATGGATTATGCCTAAAGAGACATTACATAATGGATAATGTCTACAGAGACTTTAGATAAGTATATGGATAATGTCTACAGAGACATTAGATAATGGATAATGTCTACAGAGACACTAGATAAGCATATGAATAATGTCTACAGAGACTTTAGATAAGTATATGGATAATGTCTACAGAGACTTTAGATAAGTATATGGATAATGTCTACAGAGACTTTAGATAAGTATATGAATAATGTCTACAGAGACTTTAGATAAGTATATGGATAATGTCTACAGCGACTTTAGATAAGTATATGGACAATGTCTACAGAGATTTTAGATAAGTATATGGATAATGTCTACAGAGATTTTAGATAAGTATATGTATAATGTCTACAGAAACTTTAGATAAGTATGTAAATGTCAGATGAAGTGATAGCGCTAAGTCGGTGCATGTCTTTCAATGAAAATTAATGAATTTTAAGATATAATACATCATTATATTATTTATTTTTTATTTGCTTTACGTGACAGATTAATAATATTACTGATTGATTTATTGATTGATTGATTGATTGGTTGATCGATTGATTTATTGATTGATTGATTGATTAATTGATTGATTGATTGATACCAAGGACGTATTGTTTGACGGAGTCAGCAGGTAAGAGTGTGTTAAGGTCAGAGAGGTAGGTGTGCAGGAAGCACTGTATATGCGTGTCTCCAGATGGCGTCGTGTAGTTTCTTGTCACCGCTGCCAAGCAGTAGCTCACTGCGCATGCGCACGCCCACAGACAGTCATCTTCAGTGACGTCATCATATTGTGGGTACGCCACTAAACCTGGCGAGTAATAATCGTTGATGGGCTCCATCCACTGTGAATTACAGGCTGCAATCAATCAATCAATCAATCAATCAGTCAATCAATCAATCATAAATATAGCAATGGAGAAATCCATCAGCCTAACTGTAGTCACTCATCAGCCGTTTGTTTTGTCAACAAGACATGACGCGCAACCTCAGTGAAGTAGAATAGTTGCAAATGAAATTATTTTATAAGTTGTTTGCTCACTTAGTGCATACATTTAGTTCTATAGTGTTTTAATATTAAATAAATGCACATAGCAATTTCCATATAACAGCTTAAGTGTGTTGTACAGATTGACATTAATTTAAATTTAATATTAATTGTGATTAAATTACTCTGCAGAATGTGTGAGCCCCTACACATCAATGCAGTACATACAATGCAGTCAGAGAGACTGAGAGCTAACGAGTGATCTACGGTGAACAGTATTGCTGAATCAAGAAGCTGTTCAGTAATACTTAAGACATGATTATATTAACTCGTTCTCTTGACATTTATTTACATTTGATTTTTTGTATTTTCTTTATATATATATATATATATATATATATATATATATATATATATAAGAAGAAGTATCTGAGAAATGATAAGAAAGTATTGCTTGACCAGGTCTCGGTGGTTTGGTTATCACAGGTGAGGTTGTTGTTGTTGCTGAGGGTAGAGGGGTAACACTGGTTGATAACTGAGAGCTCATGCTGTCTACAGAGATGCCGTCACTCGATGCAGAGATGACGTCACTAGATGCAGAGATGACGTCACTAGAAGCAGTGCTACCAGGTTCCACAACTGAGACAGATGACGTGGTAGCAGTGTCGACAACAACAACAAGTGAAGCGTTGGAATCGGTGACAATGAAGGCAGTGGAGAACAAACTCTCTGTTGACTGGTTGTAGGCGTTAGAGATCTCCACTGTTGTGCTATCAACATAGGTCGTGTTGAATTCTGTGCTCAGTTGTTCTGTAGGTATGGCTGAATTAAATAAAATAAATTATCAATAAACGTGCTACCGTCATCAATGACAACATTACAGCTTCGTTGAAGCATTAATCTCTCGCTATGCGCAACTGAAGCATGTACGTCATACAGTCTCCAGCCACTAATGTCTCAAGTCAAGAACAACTCTTACCAGTTGGGCCTAATCTCCAGAGTTGTCACAACTCTTAGATTTACGTTCTCTTCTTAGGGTTAAGATTAAATAAATCTTGACCTTACTCTAATAAGATGAAGAATAGATTAACCGTAAACTGCGTCTGTCGTAATATTCAATATAGCAAGAACTGATAGAGGTATGGAAACCCACGTGATATTTGTACAGTCGATTGGCTATATGCTAATAATCTGCTGTCAAGATAAAGTCTTTCTAGAAGCGATTGCTGACCGATGGACTTCCGTTTGTGGAAGCTGATGCAGCCTGGAAGCAGGGATATGCGCCTTAAACCAGACAAGTGGCAGGCCACTAAAGAGAGGCTTAATAGAGAAACTTCTAAATTTAATTTTCTTTGTTTATTTTATTATCAATAAACGACACAAGAATACAAACGTAGACAGATGGGCGGAGGTTGCGACCAGTTTCCATGCACTGTACACACGGTTGATATATTGTTGTTGTGGGAGGAGCTAGAGTTGTCAATCAAAGGCATGTAGCCCGCCTCGCACGACATGTAAACAAGGCTGTTGTAGTTCAACATGGCGGGTGGATACACCAGCACATAGGACGCGTTTATCTCTGGACACTGGATAGCTGCGTGATCAATCAATCACTCTATCAATCAATATATCAATCAATCATTCATTGATTAGATTAGTTTTTAATTGTGCAATGATTAAACTTTATATGAATTTATTAAAGGTTCAGTGTTATTTAATGGAACCACTTTGACTTTGGAAGTGGAATAAGACACACAAACAAGAGAACGCTGACTAAAGAACTGGACTCACGTGAACAGTCGAAGGTTCTGGAGTCATTCCAGGTGGAGGAGTCGAGACAGGACATGGAGACATCCGGGATCACTTCCACGTATGACATGTGACCAGCAGTGAGTTGATATCCCTCCTCACAGGAGAGTGAGAGGTTTGTGCCGTAGACCCTCTCGAGTGTGCTCAGTATAGAGTGAGACACGTTGATTGTTGGACAGTGAACGGCTGCAGGTACAAGTAACAACGTTATCAATCAATCAGTCAACCAATCAGTCAATCAAACAGTCAATCAGTCAGTTAATCAAACAGTCAATCAATCTGTCAATCAATCAGTCAATCTGTCAGTTAATCTGAAAAATAGAATAGAAATCAAGCATATGTCAATGTATAGAACGCTACTCACGTCTGCAGACAATATAGTCTCTCTCCCACACCCCTACACTAGTGTTACATCTTGTGTACACTGTATCATTGCCCGACCCTGACTGTATGCCTGCCTGTCCGTTTCCGTACCACCGGTGACCCTTGTAACACCTCACCTCTACCGCAGCGCTTGATGTAACGTCCGTGGAGTTGTACGTGGCATTGGTGACGTTCAGAGCAGAGCAGGGCACTACAACCACAGACACAATGTTACATGAGTACAACGATACATAGGTCAGTCGATGACATGTGCTGTACATAATATCAGCAGTTCTCTCTCTTAGTGCACTACCTACTGGCAGGTCCATGGCATATTTTCCTCTTCATGACTATATATGAGTGAATCTTTGAATCATCTAATTCATAATCAACCAGAGAATAAAGAAAAATAATAGAAGTGTCAAAGGCAATCTCAACCATTGTAAACATTGAGTTCAAGAATTTCACAGATGCCAACAACTAATTTTGCTGGCCGGAGGCAAACAATATCAGCTGATTGTTATTGAAAGGCATAAAATAATGTAGTTTTTGAACATTTTCAAAGCTTTTGAACGATAATGAAACACTTTAGGAGCACATTTATCGTCACATCTATCCAACTTTTATATCGTCATGAAAAAATTATTTGAAACGAATTCCTTTTAATTGGATGTATATTTTTATACAAAATGCAAACAAATTCTCTTTCAAATCTCTTAAAGAATAACCCCCGTTCTTTAGTTTATGGATTTCTGGAATTTGCATACCAAAATTGCGCAAGAATACATCATCTTAAAACCGTTCAGAGACCTAATATCGGGAAATAAATCTGAAATTACAGAAATTACTATTAAACACTCATATGACAAAGGGGCTTTGTTTGCACTCACGATTAAATGGAGCTTGCTGGAAATCAAGTCGCTCTTGTTACAAAACTGGTATCGCTGAAACAACAGTCATGCCATATCTACCTATTTTAAAGATCTTTGTAATCAACACTTTTTAGTAGTTGATATCAAGACTTATCAGAGAGTTTGTCGTCACTTCAGCTGATCGAGCCATTGCTTGCTCTACCTCTAAACGTCAGTGTAGAGGGGGGGGGGGTCATGTGAGGAGATGAATGGCGCTGTTAATTATTAATTATTAATTCAGAGTTCACATTTAATCGTTGCTCCCCTGCAGACGTGTGTTTGAACCCAGGTGGAATAGAAGCACAGTACCCAGGCTTTGTTTGCACGTTCCTCATGTCACTGTGAGCCGATGAACCTGACGTTAAATCCTAAATATTATACTTTGTTGTGTTAAAAGGGAAGAAAGAAAAGCAGTTTCCAATTTCTGCACCGTACCCACCATAAGTTATACATCGATATTTCAATTATATGTATATGTATGTATATATATATATATATATATATATATATACATATACATATATATATATATATATATATGTGTGTGTGTATATATATATATACATATATATATATATATATATATATATATATATATATATATATATATATATAGTATTACAATTTTAATATTTTAATGTATATTATTAGTTTCATAATGCGTACCGTATATCAGTATATTATGTATACTGTACATGTAAATAACACAAGCGATACAACATACTGTCATGCTAACCTATAGGACTGCACAGGGCTCCTATGTGCAGCAGTTTAACAGGAGTGCCTGTATAAAAACAAACATGATTACATGTTATACGTTTTTAGTATACAAGAAACTTGATTGCAAACATCCTGTTTACGTAGTTAAATGACCGCAGCACGTTTACGCATAGTGAAGAGAGAATATGCTTATATAATAAACACATAACATAGACACGTTTTTATTATAGAATACTCTCTCTCGCTTTTTCTCTCTCTCTTTAAAGTATTCTGTAAAGTGGCAGGTCCAGTGTAAGTTTTCATACTGAGAGTCTGCTTTCGCGTTCCATCAAGAGCATTCCATAGATACCCAAGTTAATCCCTTCACAATATGCTTTATCCATACGCTATGTAACTACACAGAATACATAATGTTTAGATAATAAACACGAAACATGTTTACGTATTTAACGCAATGTTTATATGATAAACACTTAGTATGTTTATGTAGTTAAAGACAATTAGTTTGCAGTGTTCAATGGTTATTTTTCACCTATCGCGTTGAAGGCAGTGCGTTTCAGTGTGTTCAAATCTGTTCCAATGTATTTCACCTGTGTTCAAAGTGAAATAAATTCTAACTCACTTCACGGCTTCACTACACCATAGTTTAGCGATTAACGATCACTTAGACATGTAATGGTTACTTACGTTAAGCTCTGAAGCACAGAAGTTGTAAGTAAAGAGAATTCTCTAGATATCGTAGGTGGAGACAGTTGAGGAGTTACCATATTCAGTTGACAATCAGCCGATCTCAAGCACCAGCTTTCAGCCGCGTATAATATATTATAGCATAACCGGGTCCGGGACGTTAGAATGTACTCGTTTCAACTGTTTAAACTCCGTTTATTTAAGACTTTAAACAGATTTAAATAACTTCTGATAGAAAAGCAATAACGGAAATTGAGAGAACTTAAGAAGTAAAATAAAAGCGCTCACTAATGACAGGCGCTGTAGTGGGCACGGCTTGAGTTGTACTGAATTCATCCGCTGAAAAAACAACAACAACATATCGTTAGGGAGATGTGGCGCAGCGAATGTTGATGTACGTCACTTCAGTCTAGGTAAAATCTTAACAGAGTTTTTCTCAAAAGCTTCTCGCAGATGATTAGCTAGAAGCTGATTAGAGAGTAGCGGGCAATCGATGATGTTGTTGTTGTTAGAACACGCCACGTAGCGTTTTGAGAGCCCTCACATGAGACACTAACTGACGGGACCAGGAGGATATGCGTTGTGGGCGTGTCATATGATCAGGACACGCGTGCGTGAGCGTGTCATAGGATCTATGTGTCATATCATTTGTGTTATATGATATGACACATGATACCTGCGGCTAACCTTCAATTATTTCTTTCTTCATTGCACGGTTTAACCCGCTTTAAGCTCTTCAGTTTATTTCTTGTCATATGTCTTAGATGTTTATCTTTACCAAACTTCTCTGGAACTTAAAGTGATTATTCAGTGTATAGAGTTTTTAAGTCTGCTGATCATCCAGTCATTCTTCATAGCCACATATCAGGTGATCCTACTTTCCTTTCATCCTACTTTCCTTTCATCATTTTGACGTCCCTGACATCATCCCTGGATGAGGAAACGGACGTTAAATCTTTATTATTATTATTATTATTATTATTATTATTATTATTATTATTATTATTGTCCTCTTTCCTATTGAACTATCTTTTATTTGCTATCATTACGAAAAAAGTGAAACAAAACAATAATCCCTACAGGTAGCAAATATTTTTAACAATTGGACCCGACACTGAATAAGTTTAATCCAACAGGAAAATACAAGTCCCCGAGACATTGATCAATCCAAGGAGGCAGACAAACAAACTAACAAACAAACTGTTGAGGGGCAGAAGTAACAAGAAGTGCAGAGAAGGAAGAGTAGACGGAAGAGAAGAAAGGAGACAAAGAGTGAAAATATGGAAGCAAGGGTAGAGAAGAGAGGAGAGGAAATAGGAGAGATTTACTGGAAGAATTTACTGTATCTAATGGAATTACTGGATTATAAGAGATTTACTTCAAGAATGTAAAACAAAAGCAACCAAGAGAGTGAAAGAGAGAGAGAGAGAGAGAGAGAGATAGAGAGAGAGAGCAAGAAATAGAGAGATGGAGAGAGATAGAGAGAAAGAAAGAGTGAGAGAGAGAGAGACAGAGAGAGAGATTAGATGACAAAAGAAGAATTAAAACAGTGATATGGAAATAGCGGGATACAAAGGAATAATAGTTTCGACAAGAAGATAAAATTTCTTTCAAAAGAGACGCAATCGAAATCCGCTGCTTATTATTTCATTGTTTATAATTAAAGCGACAGAATAGGAGATATCTACATGTACAGTTGTGTGTTAGAACATTGGAGCACTATAGTACAACTCTATACACTATAGTACAACTCTATACACTATAGTACAACTCTATACACTATAGTACAACTCTATACACTATAGTACAACCCTATACAATAGAGTACAACCCTATACAATAGAGTACAACTCTATACAATATAGTACAACCCTATACAATAGAGTACAATCCTATACAATAGAGTACAACCCTATACACTATAGTACAACCCTATACAATGTAGTACAACTCTATACACTATAGTACAACTCTATACACTATAGTACAACTCTATACACTATAGTACAACTCTATACACTATAGTGCAACCCTATACACTATAGTACAACTCTATGCACTATAGTACAACTCTATGCACTATAGTACAACTCTATACACTATAGTACAACTCTATACACTATAGTACAACTCTATACACTATAGTACAACTCTATACACTATAGTACAACTCTATACACTATAGTGCAACCCTATACACTATAGTACAACTCTATGCACTATAGTACAACTCTATGCACTATAGTACAACTCTATACACTATAGTACAACTCTATACACTATAGTACAACTCTATACACTATAGTACAACTCTATACACTATAGTACAACTCTATACACTATAGTACAACTCTATACACTATAGTACAACCCTATACAATAGAGTACAACCCTATACAATAGAGTACAACCCTATACAATAGAGTACAACTCTCTACAATATAGTACAACCCTATACAATAGAGTACAACCCTATACAATAGAGTACAACCCTATACACTATAGTACAACCCTATACAATGTAGTACAACTCTATACACTATAGTACAACTCTATACACTATAGTACAACTCTATACACTATAGCACAACTCTATACACTATAGTACAACTCTATACAAGATAGTACAACCCTATACAATATAGTACAACCCTATACAATATAGTACAATATAGCACAAAAATGCAACACAGGGTACAGTACAACCATAGTACAACACTGTACTACAGGGCAGTATAGCACAACATGGTAACACAGGTCTAGAACAACCATAGTACAACACTGTACTACAGGACAGTATAGCACAACATGACCCAATAGGGTACAACGCAGCACGACATAAAACGGCACAGCAAAATTTTGTCAAGAAAGTTTGTTTCAACACTGGAAAATGCATTATACAAAAATGCACAATGTTGTACATAAAAATACAAATCACAAATTACTTAATTACCAAGAAGTTCTTAAGAAATGGCAAAACAAAATATGACACAGTAGAGCACAAAATCAATGCAAACGAATATGGCACAGAATAGCACAAAAGCAAAGCATAGTAATAATATGGCACGAAAGCAAAGAAATGGAAGACTATTGCTCAGTATGGAACAAAAGCAAAGCAATGGAAGATTATAGCAGAATATGACTCAAAAGAAATA
This sequence comes from Enchytraeus crypticus, assembly GCA_905160935.1. Taxonomy (NCBI): domain Eukaryota; kingdom Metazoa; phylum Annelida; class Clitellata; order Enchytraeida; family Enchytraeidae; genus Enchytraeus; species Enchytraeus crypticus. The sequence goes on along the minus strand of CAJHZI010000490.1, from coordinate 70,332 downwards.
ATGCAATATATGTCAATCAAGAACCGCCAGCAATGAAGAGCATGCAATAGAATAAAGGGCTGACATGTAGAGATAGATTAATAGTGGACTCCGAAATACCAGAGAGGTAGAGAAGTAGAGAGAGAGACAGAGGAGAGAGAGGAGAGAGAGAGACAGAGAGAGACAGAGAGACAGAGACAGAGAGAAACAGAGAGAGAGAGAGAGAGAGAGAGAGAGAGAGAGAGAGAGAGAGAGCGAGACAGAGAGACAGAGACAGAGAGAAACAGAGAGAGAGATAGAGAGAGAGCGAGACAGAGAGACAGAGAGAGAGAGAGAGAGAGAGAGAGAGAGAGAGAGAGAGAGAGAGAGAGAGAGAGGTCTTACTGATATTGAAGCAGCCTATAGACGTGGTGGAATTGTTGTACCAGCAACAGCTGAAGTCAGAGCATGATATCTCCGTTATGTTAGGCCATCCACAGGTCTGCGAGACAACTTTACAATAATTCAATAATTTAATAGATTGATCGAATGATATAATACTGATTGATTAGCTTAATGATTTACTAATTTATTAACCAATAAATTAATTAGGTTATGTTAGTTTAGTCCGCAAACTCTCTATCATTTGCTACTCTCATTCATTCATTTATTCATTCATTCAATCACTCAATCATTCATTCAATCATTCTTTCACTCGTTCATTTATTCATTTATTTATTCATTCATTCATTAACTTAATGAACTATTAAATCAAATACAGTTGAAAAGAAAAACAGTGCCAGTGAACTCTCATTATTTACTAATATTTAAAGAATCTTGTTTCCGCCTAAAAGGTTGACCTTTAAGTCAAAAGGAAATACGCAGAGAGATAACGAGAGATACGCATGAAACACACACACGCACAGATATATATATATATATATATATATATATATATATATATATATATATATATATATATATATATATGTAAAGAGAGAGAGAGAGAGAGAGAGAGAGAGAGGAAATACGCACCTGGTGTTGTTGGATAAGGTAACTGGCTCGTTATTTGCTCTGCAAACCAGGAAGTTTATCATATAAATTTTAATAAGTTTACACATAAGTATGTGATAATGTGATGACGATGTCTACATGACCAGCATAACGAGCGAGCGTAACGTGTACGCCTACACGTATAACATATTATGATGATAACAACAACATGTTCACATGATCAAAAGAATCAGTGTAACGAATGACATAATACATATATGATGATGTCAACAAGATCCCAAAACTCCTGATCAATTAAGATTAATCCATTAATCTATTAATCCATTAATTTATTAATCTATTAATCTATTAATCCATCAAGATTAATAAATTAATTTACGATTAATCCATAAAGAGTATTAGATGATTAGACGGCCTGATGACTGATCTTACTGTATACAAATTACATATTTCATAGAGAAACGAAATTGTTTAGCAAACAATTTTAAAATCTTTATCTAAATTTAAACTTTAAAATAAAATAAAAATCAATTAGACATCAGTATGCAACAAAACGTCTGACAACGTCAGTTCATTCTGCTCACACTGATTAACTGCAATGTAGTGTATCATTGTTTGATGGACGTATGTAGGTTTGTACTCAAGGTCATTGTCATTTATAAGTTTCCTGGCATATGAAGTGGCAATACATAAGACATAATACATAAGACAGGCAATCTATACATATGGCAGTCACGACTAAGACAGATTACTACTAATAATTCTTTACAAGAAGTGATGTAACAAAACTGGTATTCTCAAGGCTGAACCTGTCAATCACTAGGCCGATTTTTGATGGAATCGTTTATCATAGAGAAAGATTTATAGAAATTATTTATCATACAGCAGGACTCTAGTATCTCAAGGATAAGAATATATTGTTGATATGTTGATGTATTAATATCGGAGGGCTGTGAAATCAGTTCGTTCATTAATCTTATAGCAACCAAGTTTGTTTACCAATTAATCTTTTGGAGTATTTTATGCTTTATGGCCGAGTTTATGTAACGAACTTTAGTTATGGATTATAGCCAAGTTTGTGAAACATTACTGATATTTATTTATGTCATGATGTGACTTAGCTACATGATTTGGTTAATGTGCTTGTGGTAATGATTAATGTTACTAGTTTACTATATAAAGAGTTTTTTTAAAGCCCGAGAAGTTAGTTAAGTAAAAGTCAGAAGTTAGTTAGTGCAGACTCCGTTTAAGTTGGCCCAACTGTGTTCAGTGGTGGAGGATCACTACGACCGGGTAATGTAATGCTTAGCTAATACTTCTGTAACATAAGAGACATTAAACATTAAACGAAACCGAAATAGCCCTAACCCTAACCCTAACCCTAAACCGAAACGAAACTGGCTTAGTGTATGACTTACTTAAGTCATACACTAAGCCAGTTTCGTTTCGGTTTAATGTTTAATTACAATAATACTTTAATCGTGTCTGTGCTTAATATTATATATTCGAACAGTGTGGTTTGCTTAGCTTTTAAAACAATTCACTTGTACGGATTGTCCAATTGTTAAATAAAGAGTTCTGCATATTTTAAAAACAGTAGTTATCTTGAAAAGATATAGCTAATGTTAGCGTCGGTTATCGACTCTGTTTCAGCAAACACAAAGAGAGACAAGTAGACGTATGGAGAGAGACAAGTAGACGTATGAAGAGAGACAAATAGACGTAGAGACACATACGGTAGCCGGTGGGAGAGACGGAGAGAGAGAAGTAGCCTCCACAGGTCTGTGAGGGGTCGAAGGCACAAGGCCTAGAGCAGTCGGAGCTCAGCCCGTAGCGAGAGGCTGAGTGGAGCGAGTGAGAGCAGAAACAGAAGCCACCGCATTCCACCCCCGAGTATTCATAGCTCTAGCGATACAATATAATACGATACAATACACTATAATATAATACGATACGATACGATACAATACGATTCCGTACCGTACGGTATGATAAGATACGATACTCTACGACACGATACACTACGATACAATACGATACGATACGGTACGATACCATACAATACAGTACAATAAAATTCAATACAATACAATTCAACATAACACAACACAATACGATACAGTACTATTACGGTACGATACGATACAATACAGTACAGTAAATTACAGTAAGCTACAATACATTACATACGTCAATATTCTGACGCTCTTAGCTCAGATCTTGGACTTTCACTGTTTTGATCTCGCTTTCTCTTGTAGTCTCTGTGTACTCAGTCGTCATCGTGTGGTGCTTTGGCACCTGTTTGTGTAGAGTCTGCAAGAGACGTTCCTGACATTGCCTTATGACGAGGAACCGGACGTTAAATTATTATTGCTTGATTGATAGATTGATTTATTGATTACAGTACAGTATAAAACAGTACAGAACAGCACAATACCATATACATGTATATAATACGATCTAATACGTTGTGATACTTTACGATAGCCTTCGATACATCATCGTCATCAGTACGTATATTACAGCACAGTGTACTACAATACATCGTAATAGAGCACTAATAAATTACACAGATACAATAAACCGCAGAACATAGCGCAGTGTATCAAGCAATAATCAAGCAATCTATCAATCAAGCAATAATCCTCAAGTCCTTACACTGGCTCAAAGTTACAGAACGCATTTTATACAAGACAGTTTCTCTAACTTATAAGTCTATTACCACTCCTGGTAATAGTTACATGTCCCACTTACTACAAGTGGGACAACCTACCTCCAGGCCCACCAGGTCCTCTAAGTTAGTTACTCTCGAGAGACCAAGCCTTCCTTCACTTAGCAAGCTGTCTAGGCGCTCCTTTCAGCATGCTGCCCCGCAGATCTGGAATTCTCTTCCTTCCACTCTGCGCACCCCCTCATCTATTCCTGATCAGCCTTTCCTACTCCACGAACAGTTTCATAGGCGATTGAAATCTTTTCTCTTCGACTTTTCATATCCACCAAACGTCCACGAACTGAGACCAACACGTAAACCTCCATTCCGCTAGTACCCTTCCTTGGACTGACCACCCGGATTTTGGCTCGCACCGTTTATGGACCCCTCACTCTGCTCACCGGCTTTGATTTGGTATCACAGTGCTCAATGATGTCATGGACAACAGTAGCACTCTAATCGTATTGTTGTAGTTGTTATCGTTAAGTTATACTCGTACAGTAAGGAAATCTCTGCACTAACCTACTCGATAATAAACAATTAGGTAAAGATGTATCGTCAACAAATCATCCAATCTTCAAACAACCAATCAGAAATCTTATATAGCAGTAAACCATCCAATCTATCAATCCATCAACCAATCAGAAACTTTACAAGTGCTAACTTTACAAGTGCTTTCTGGATGTATTCTACAACCAAAAGTTAGCATTAGAGGTACATCCATTAGGACATTATTAGCCATTAGGCCTACAGGCTGTGATGTGCGAGGTGTTACCATGGTGAAGCAAGCCTGGCTGCAGGAGACTGGAGTAATGTTGGAGGCGTTGTGGAAGTATTCCATGGCTCTTGCTTCGTTGTCGTTGTAACACCAGACCTCTGAACCTGTGGGTGACGAATCGGTTGCGCTAACCATTGTGCCAGTCGAGATCTGAGCGAATGTGACATCTAGACACACAGCATGACACAATATCTCATAGTGTAAGGTGACGTCTTAGATCATGACACAATCTGTCATAGTGTAAGGTGACGTCTTAGCGCATGACACAATCTGTCATAGTGTAAAGTGACGTCCCAATTTGCAACAGTTCACTGAATGTCTTGGTAGCTCACTGTGTAAGAGTTTTAGTTAATGCCTCGACGTTTCAAATGGCTGTTCGTGAGGTCCTGGGATCAAATCCCGTTAGAGCTGATCAGAGAGGAACATCTCGGACATTCAACTTTCAGGTCAGGCCTACTCCGATATACCTAAAGTTTTGAGGAGAAGCCCTCCAAGCTTCTGATCTTGACGTTAAATCCACATCTATAAAAAAGCAAGTCCACTGCCATGAGAGAGATACAGATAGGTTTCAGTGCTACAAGTGAGCGAGTCTTGTATTACTTCATTCTAAGCGCTTAGAGCGAGGATTGATTGGTAGCACGATACAATGGCTGGAAGGATCCTGTTCTGTCTTTAGCCGTCATTTTCTTTTTGTTTGTATTCTTCAGTGTAAACCTGTGGAGACAAAGCTTTGCACAATCAATACGAGCAACAGTCAGTGCCCAGCTCTGGATCGATGCCTCGCTCTGTAATCTCTTCAACTTCCATTCTCTAAATCTGCTTAATAATGTACAACTTAAAAGTCACCGGACCCCATTCTGTACAAATTCTTTCTTTTAACTATTTCTGTACAAACTCTTTCTCTTAACTATTTCTGTACAAACTCTTTCTTTTAACTCTTTCTGTACAAACTCTTTCTCTTAACTATTTCTGTACAAACTCTTTCTCTTAACTGTTTCTGTACACATTCTTTCTCTTAACTATTTTTGTACAAACTCTTTCTCTTAACTCTTTCTGTACAAACTCTTTCTCTTAACTCTTTCTGTACATTCTTTCTCTTAACTATTTCTGTACAAACTCTTTCTCTTAACTCTTTCTGTACAAACTCTTTCTCTTAACTCTTTCTGTACACATTCTTTCTCTTAACTCTTTCTGTACACATTCTTTCTCTTAACTCTTTCTGTACAAACTCTTTCTCTTCCACTCTGTTACTCTCTTCTCTACAGTCCAAATATTATTGGCTAGCATGCATTTGAGTTGCAGTAGACCATCATATATGTGTAGAAAATATAGTTTTTTTTTTTTTATTTTTAACAATCATAGGCATGAACAAAGCAAACATACTTGATCTAGAGTCACTCACAAAGATTTATAACTGAATAAAACACGCTGACTATACTTCAAGAGCTAAAGTCAAGTTTAACGTCAGTTTCATGCTCCATAGCATTTCATTGCGTCGAGAGCGCTGAATTTGAATCCTAAGCCTACTGATGCGCTGTAGGACTACTTGGCAACATGCCACCGGGTCAGTCTATTCATATCGGTCACAAGTAAGGTCTTAAAGAATTGTAGTGGAGGACTTTCTGCCACGTGAAGTTTTTCTCAGATTGCTAGAATACGAAAAATACAGAATTACAGGCGAACGATATGCAGTCATGTTTAAACTTGAAAATGGAATCAATGAATTATTTGAGCTTTACCTTCCTAGAAAGATTAGACCTGTTACTTAGAGATTTGCCTTCGTTATATTAATGTCAACAAATTCCCAAACACTCAAAATATCTTCAACATTACACTCTGGGAAAAGACTTTACTATCTATCCTAGGAATTAAACAGCGACACGAGGATTTATAAAAACGCTCTATAGACTAAGTCATATCTCTCGCGAGAAAATAGAAATAATTCTTGCTACTTTATCTACATCTTTCTGTAACACAGAGGACGTCAAAAGCAGAGTTGTCGCTTCTGTAAGAGATTCACCGACATTTAGAAATATAATATTTTTATGATCATCACATGCGAAATGTATGCTATAATACTATGAGTAATAAAGAAAAATCATAGTCATCACAATTCATCTCAATAATTAGATCACACGCTAACCTGTTAACAGCAGCAGGATGAACAGCAACAACATCAGCTGTTGCGGTAACATCGTCGTTAACTGAGAGATACGGCACCGTTGTGAATGATCCAAAAGATAAGCTTGAGGGGTTAGTAAACTGAGAGATACTGCACTGTTGTGAATGATCCAATAGATTAGCTTGAGAGTAAACTGAGAGATACTGCTCTGTTATGAATGATCCAAAAGATTAGCTTGAGAGGTTAGTAAACTGAGAGATACTGCACTGTTGTGAATGATCCAAAAGATAAGCTTGAGAGGTTAGGAAACTGAGAAATACTGCCCTGTTGTGAATGATCCAAAAGATTGTCAAACGATATACATGTACGTAGGTGTTAGAAGATGAGCCGATATACAAGACCCGCTATGTTTCTACTTCACACACTATTGATAAATGCTGAGCAGGGAGGCAGAAAGGAAAATCTCGGTCAATAACCCTAATTAATTAAGAGAGTTCATGAAACAAGACTAATCAATCAATCAGCAAATTCAACTCAATGTAATAAAATGGAATAATTGGAATAGGTATGAGAACAAAAGTGAGTTTATTTTCAGTATTTCGTTTTCTGGGGGAATCAGGATAGTGAATAATAAATAATAATAATAACCTCCGCCAATTTCTATAGCGGTGTCATGACCGATGTATGGTCTTCGAGACCGCTTTACAGGTTCCTAGCAGGTTATTACTTGCAGGAACCTATGGAATAAGGAACCAGGTGAATGTACCGTAGCAGAACACCCTATTGGCATGTTCGTCCTGCACTTGCCACTAAAGTGTTCTCCTCCCAGATCAGAACCACTGTCCCCGGGAGCGGAGCTGCTGACATTGAGGCCCCTAATGTTGAAAATATCTAGCCGGGCGGTGATTTAGAAGGCAAAGATTGAATTGCCTATCTAGCCGGGCGGTGATTTAGAGGGCATTTATTGAATTGTCTATCTAGCCTGGCGGTGATTTAGAAGGCATTGATTGAATTGTCAATCTAGCCGGGCGGTGATTTAGAGGGCACTGATTGAATTGTCAATCTAGCCGGGCGGTGATTTAGAGGGCACTGATTGAATTGTCTATCTAGCTGGACGGTGATTTAGACGATATTGATTGAATTGTCTTTATGTAACCCCTGTTCACTTATACATATGAGGTAAATATAATAATAGGCCTAATGAAATCCTTAAAGTCCTAAAGTAGTACAGTCTAATGTTTCTAACTCTCACTAGCATTACAACCTAATCCTAAACAGAGCGTTGTGTGGAATATATCGTCTTCATGACAGAATAGACCAATGAGCGCAGAAGCTGAGCCTTGCACTGAAGAGTCTCTAGCTAATGCCGCTTGTCTGCATTGTTCCACTGATACTAGACCATGTCAAAGTGTTCACATCCATGAAAAATTGGTACTTCTAAGTATACAACGGTATAATATCAGATATAATAATAATCATCATCAACCTCATCCTCCTTTGAATCCCAGTTTAACCAGGGTCGGGATACGAATAGACTGTCTCAAATCCTCTCTGTTCTACATCACACTCAATCCCCTATATATATATATATATATATATATATATATATATATATATATATATATATATATATATATATACATGATGTAGGCCTATATATATAGGCCTATATATATATATATATATATATATATATATATATATTATATGTATATATGTATATAGATATAATAATAATAGAACAATAATTATATTAAAACATAAAGCCTGTGGATGTGTTAATTTCACTATGTGAAATGTCTGTGCTTTTGCTGGAGCCAGTAAGATATTCGACTGCGGATCAGTATATGCGGGGTCCAAATCCTGGGCTCGCCCATCACTGACATCATTTTCTAGTGAGGAAACTGACGTTAACATTAGCTTTACCAGCTTTATGTCTAATATTGTCTATTTGGATTACAAATAACGTCTAGAATAACTTCTTTTAATTATGATATGTCCACAACTTTACTCTTTATTTTCTTAGACGATAGTTAGACTACTATCAACTTTCCAATTCACCCTACTCTTTCTTTTCTATCATACAATAACAATATGTTAACTTGTCTAAGCAAATGGATACAGTTAGCTGAAACAGAGATTATATTAGAGAAGTTTGGGCGGGTATACAATGCCGGTATACAATTGAAATACTATACAATAATACCCAATATTATAAACGGAAAGATATTCTCGCCGATAGCAATCTCTACCATTTGACTTTATCCGCGAGATAACTACCAATCTGCTTTTTGCATACTATGAAACTTCTCTATTCTCACCTTTATCTTGAGTCTGTAACGTCACACTTCCAAGAATTCTAACCATTTAAGCGGATTTCGCGCTCTCCTATTGGCTGGAGCCACCTCCGACCCTTTGAGTATCAGCCCCTGGCGACGACTTTTGTTTTAATCTAACGGTGACATTATCCGCCTGATCTCGACAAGATATATTTCCGTCACATGTAGCTGAAATCAGCTTAGATACCGACCGGCATCTCGTTCATAAGATGCAAAAGCGACTTACAGCGACGATAGTTCTGATTGAAGCTTTATAAGACCGGCGGTAAGTAACATAATTTATCGGATCCTTTATCTTATAGAATAGAAGTTTTAAATGGAAAGTTAGATAATTATCTATGAACGATCGTTCTCTGATTGGTCGCGCCTCACCCGCTGTTTACAAGTACACAAGGGAGAGACTACACAACATACGCCGCAGCGTACCAGCCGCGCGTATTTTAAATCACACAACTCTAAACAACATCTCAGCTAATGGGCTACTGCGATACAGAGGCTGCAGATCAGGCGCAGCTAAACGACCCGCGGTGAGAGGTTCCCAACCCATGAGCAGCACCGCAGAGACAGATGTCTAAAGACTCTACCGATAAATAATACCAGTCTTCAACACCAATCACCGCCATGCACGTCGACATTTCAACCCCCATCTCTATACGTCCTCAATGCTCGCTCCATAGCGAAATCCAACGCCCTCCAACACGTCACTAGAGATATGATAGGTATGTCAATAGACATTGTAGTTATCGTGGAGTCTCATTTAAAGCAAAAACACTCGCCGGGATTCGAAGCCATTGAAGGATACTCAAGTTATAGAAGAGATAGGAATGGTAGAAGAGGAGGTGGTGTGCTGGTGTATGTGAGCAGCAGATCAAAACACGTCACGGTGCTTAGCATACCGGGAGAAGTAAAAGAATACGAAATTCTGTGGCTCAAGATAGTAGATAATAATACTTCAATTGTAATAGGTGTGCCATATCACCCTCCTAATCCTGATTTTGACGTCAAAATGTTCTTAGAATATTTATCAAATTGTATAGACTTCTTAAGCAATTCCTGTAGCTTAATAGTTTTGTCTGGTGACTTCAATGGAATCAAAGCCAGCCATATATCAGAAATTACAGGCCTATAAAACCTGGTAACTTCGCCCACTCGATGAAATAATATTTTAGATCATATATTTGTATCCGATGTTCAGTAAAACAATGTAAAAATTATTAAATCTGTTTTAATTAGTGACCATTCAGCTATTGTTGCTTATAATGGTAACGTTAAAATTAGTCAAACTAAAACTAGTCAGTCTATAGTATATCGCTCTAATACACCTACTAATCGGGCTAAATATCTTGCACATATTTATTACATCATCAGATTTGACAGGTTTAGATAATAAGAATGTGCAAGAGTCATTTGATCATTTCTACTCAAAAGCATCGTCTCTTTTTAACTTCTTCTTTCCATTAAAAACTGTCACACTAACTTCTCAAGATCCTGACTTTATCACTCCTGAAATAAAATCTCTTTTAAGAAAGAGAAACAGCTTAATGCGCAAAGTTGAGGTTGAGCATGCTAATGCCCTTACAGAAAAAATTGGTAAGCTTATTAGCAAATACAACTCTAGATAGCTTACCTCAATTTGGCAACCTATTCCTATGACCTCTGGGCTGTTGCAAAAAAGGTCTCAGGTAAAAAGCAATTTCAACAGATGCCACTGAATTCCAATATAACAGCAGAAACGCTTAATTATCATTATGCTAATGTCTCAACGGACAATCAATACATTGAGCCAGTCGTAAGTCAATTGCCCTATGTAGATGGAATAGAACGAGCCTCAAATCTCAAATTTCCCCACTACCCCACTTCCACTGCCACTGCCACTGCCAATGCCACTGCTAATGTCACACTACCATAATGCCACTCCCACTGCCACACTGACACACTGCCACTGCCACTCCCACTGCTACACTGCCACTGCCACACTACCACTGCTACTGTTTATGCCACACTAACATAATCCACTGCCACTCCCACTGCCACACAGCCACACATCCATTGCCACTATCACTGCCATACTGCCACACTGCCACACTGCCACACTGCCACACTGCCACACTGCCACTCTACCACTTCCACTACCGCTGCCACTGACACTTCCACTGCCACACTGCCACTGCCACTCCCACTGCCACACTGGCACTTCCACACTGAAATTCCACTGCCACACTGCCACACCACCGCACTACCGCTGCCATTGCCACACAGCCACTGCCACTTCCACTTCCACTGCCTCACTGCCACTTCCACTGCCACTGCCACTGCCAATGCCACTGCCAATGTCACACTACCATAATGCCACTCCCACTGCCACACTGCCACACTGCCACACTGCCACACTGCCACACTGCCACACTGCCACACTGCCACACTGCCACACTGCCACTTCCACTGCCACTACCACAGCCACTGCCACTGCCACTTCCACTGCCACACTGCCACTGCCCCTCCCACTGCCACACTGCCACACAGCCACACTGCCACTGCCACACTGCCACTTCCACTGCCACACTGCCACACAGCCACACTACCAAACTACCACTGCCACTGCCACACTGCCACGGCCACTTCCACTTCCACTTCCACTTCCACTTCCAATGCCAGACTGCCCCTCTTCCACAGTCCCCACTGCCCCACTGCCACTTCCACTGCCACTGCCAATGCCACTGTTAACGTCCCACTACCATAATGCCACTCCCACTGCCACAGTGCCACACTGCCACACTGCCACTGCCACACTGATACTGCTACTGTTAATGCCACAGTAACATAATCCACTGCCACTCCCACTGCAACACAGCCACATCCATTGCCACTATCACTGCCATACTGCCACACTGCAACACTGCCACACTGCCACACTGCCACACTGCCACACCACCGCACTACCACTGCCATTGCCACACTGCCACTGCCACTTCCAATGCCAATGCCACACTGCCCCACTTCCACACTCCCCACTGCTCCACTGCCACTTCCACTGCCACTGCCACTGCCAATACCACTGTTAATGTCACACTGCCACACTGCCACACTGCCATACTGCCACACTGCCACACTGCCACACTGCCACACTGCCACACTGCCACTACCACAGCCACTGCAAATGCCACTTCGAAAATAGAAAGAAAAAGAGACAAAGAGACAGATAGAGAGATAAAGAGAACATAGTGAGGTTGAGACAGACAAAGAGAGAGAGAGAGAGAGAGAGAGAGAGAGAGAGAGAGAGAGATAAAGATTTCGAGAGAGAGAGAAAGAGAGAGAGAAAATGAGAGAGATAGAGAGAGAGAGAACACATTGAGTATGAGGCAGAGAGAGAGAGAGAGAGAGAGGAGACAGAGAGAGAGAAAGAGACAGAAGGAGAGGAGAGAGAACATAAATAAGGATGTTACGCAGGGAGACAGAGAGAAAGAGAAAGAGAACGCATTGAGAATGAGAAAGAGAGAGAGAGTGAAAGTGAGAGAGAGAGAGAGAAAAGAGTGAGAGAGAACATACTGAGGTTGAGAGAGAGGGAGCGGAGAGAAAGATAGAGTGGATGATTGGAAGATTGGAATGGTACAAGGGTAAAAGGGTGCAATGGTGGAAGGGTGTAAAGGTGGAAAGTTGCAAGGTTTAAAGAATGGAAGGGTGCAAGGGTAGAAGAGCACAAGGGTGCAAGGGTGCAAGGGTGCATGGGTGCAAGGGTGGAAGGGTGGAAGATTGGAAGATTGGAAGAGTGGATTGAGAGAGATAGAGATATATATAAAGAGAGAGAGAGAGAGAGAGAGAGAGTACACATTGAGGATGAGACAGAGTAAGATAGACAGAAAGTAAGAGATCAATAGAGGGAGAGAGAGAGAGAGAAAGAGAGAGATAGAGAGAGGGAGAGAACACATTGAGTATGAGACAAAAAGAGAGAGAGATGAGAGAGAGAGAGAGAGAGAGAGAAAGAGATGATAGAGGGAGAGGTGAGATAACATAAATGTGGATGTAATAGAGGGAGAGACAGAGAGAGAGAAAGATAAAGAGAGAGAGAGCGTGAGAAGAGAGAGAGAGATAGAGATAGAGAAATTACTGAGGTTGAGAGAGAGAGAGAGAGGGGAGAGAAAGATAGAGTAGAGGATTGGAAGATTGGAAAGGTACAAGGGTGCAAGGGTGGAAGGGTGTAAACATAGAAAGGTGCAAGAGTGGAAAGATCAAAGGATGCAAGGCTAGAAGAGTACAAGGGTGCAAGAGTGCATGGGTACAAATGTGGAAGGGTGGAAGATTGGAAGATTGGAAGAGTGGATTGAGATATATATATATATATATATATATATATATATATATATATATATATATATATATATATATAAAGAGTACACATTGAAGATAACATAGGGTAAGAGAGAGAGAGAAAGAGAGAGATAAAGAGAGAGAGAAAGAGAAAGAGAGAGAGAGAGAGAGATAGAAAGAGGGAGAGAATACATTGGGTATGAGACAAAAAGAGAGAGAGAGGAGAGAGAGAGAGAAAGAGAGAGAGAGAGATATAGAAAGGTACAGGTGAGATAACATAAATGTGGATGTGATAGAGGAGAGAGATAGAAAGAGAGAGTGAGAGAGAGAGGTAAAGGGTGAGGTGAGATAACATAAATGTGGATGTGATAGAGGCAAAGAGAGAGAAAGAATAATAAAGAGAGAGAGAGAGTGAGAAGAGAGAGAGAGAGATAGAGTAAGATATAGAGGGAGAGGAGAGATAAAATAAATGTGAATGTGCTAGAGGGAGAGAGAAAGACAGAGAGAGAAAGATAAAGAGAGAGAGTGTGAGAAGAGAGAGAGAGAGAGAGAAAGTACTGAGGTTGAGAGAGAGAGATAGAGTGGAGAGAAAGATAGAGTACAAGAGTGGAATATTAGAAGGGTACAAGGGTACAAGGGTGCAAGGGTGCAAGAGTATAAGGGTGCTAGGGTGCAATAGTGGAAGTGTGGAAAGGTGCAAGGGTGGAAGGATGGAAGGGTGCATGAGTAGAGGAGTAGAAGGGTGCAAGGGTGCAAGGGTGCATGGGTGCAAGGGTTGAAGGATGGAAGATTGGAAGATTGGAAGAGTGGATTGAGAGAGAGAGATATATATAGATATAAAGAGAGAGAGAGAGAGAGAGAGAGTACACATTGAGGATGAGACAGAGGAAGGGAGAGAGAAAGAGAGAGATAAAGAGAGGAAGAGAGAGAGAGATAGAGGGAGAGGTGAGATAACATAAATGTGGATGTGATAGAGGGAGAGAGAGAGAGAGAGAGAGAGAGAGAGAGAGAGAGAGAGAAAGATAAAGAGAAAGAGAGAGTGAGAAGAGAGAGAGAAAGAGAAAGAGAGATAGAGAAATTACGGAGGTTGAGAGAGAGAAAGAGGGGAGAGAAAGATATAGTAGAGGAGTGGAATATTAGAAGGGTAAAAGGGTATAAGGGTGCTAGGGTGCAATAGTGGAAGTGTGGAAAGGTGGAAAGGTGCAAGGGTGGAAGGATAGAAGGGTGCAAGTGTAGAAGAGTACTAGGGTGCAAAGGTGCAAGGGTGATTCTGCCATCTGGTGAATGGAATTATATATTATATTGAAAATGATTGCCATCTATTGAAAGCATTTTATTTGGTATTTAGTGCAATTAGTTAAGCTGCGCAGCCAAAAACCAAGTTAAGCTTCGTCGAACCCGGCTTATTCGTGAATATGGGACCATCTTGAAAAATCTTGAGATTAGAGCCTTGATTAGAGAATTGATTAGAGCCTTGAGAAAGATAGAGTGGAGGATTGGAAGATTGGAAAGGTACAAGGGTGCAAGGATGCAATGGTGGAATAGTGTAAAGGTGGAAAGGTGCAAGAGTGGAAAGATGGAAGGGTGCAAGGGTAGAAAAGTACAAGGGAGCAAGGGTGCATGGGTATATGGGTGCAAGGGTGGAAGGGTGGAAGATTGGAATATTGGAAGAGTGGATTGAGAGAGAGAGAGATATATAGAAAGAGAGAGAGAGTACACAGTGAGGATGAGACAGAGTAAGAGAGAGAGAAAGAGAGAGGTAAAGAGAGGGAGAGAGAGAAAGAGAGAGAGAGAGATAGAGAGAAAGAGAGAAGACATTGAGTATGAGACAAAAAGAGAGAGAGATGAGAGAGAGAGAAAGAGAGAGAGAGAGAGATAGAGGGAGAGGTAAGATAACATAAATATAGATGTGATAGAGGGAAAGAGAGAGATAGAGAGAGAAAGATAAAGAGAGAGAGAGTGAGAAGAGAGAGAGAGAGAGAGAGTGAGAGTTAGAGAGAGATAGAGAAATTACTGAGGTTGATAGAGAGAGAGAGGGTAGAGAAAGATAGAGTAGAAGAGTGGAATATTAGAGGGGTGCAATGGTACAAGGGTGCAAGGGTGCAA
>CAJHZI010000490.1:47500-50000 GCA_905160935.1 Enchytraeus crypticus | reverse complement strand
ATATAATATTATATAAATATATTATAGTATATATATATATATATAAATATATATATATATATATATATATATATATATATATATATATATATATATATATATATATCTATATCTATATATATATATATATATATATATTTATATATAATAATAATAATTTTTATATAATAATAATAATAATAATAATATTAATAATATAACCAATAACCAAGTGCACTAAGTGCCAAATGAAATGCTTTCAATAGACGGCAATCACTTTCAATATAATATAGAATTCCATTCACCAGACGACATAATCACCCTTGCACCTTTGCACCCTTGTACTCTTCTACTCTTGTACCCTTCCATCCTTCCACCCTTGCACCTTTCAACACTTCCACTAGTGCGCAGCATAACCAATTGCACTAAATGTCAAATAAAATGCTTTCAATAGATGGCAATCATTTTCAATATAATATATACAATTCCATTCACCATACGGCAGAATCACCCTTGCATCTTTGCACCCTTGTACTCTACTACCCTTGAACCCTGCCATCCTTCCACCCTTGCACCTTTCCACACTTCCACTAGTGCGCAGCTTAACCAATTGCACTAAATACCAAATGAAATGCTTTCAATAGACGGCAATCATTTTCAATATATTATATAATTCCATTCACCAGACGACATAATCCCCCTTGCACCTTTGCACCCTTGTACTCTTCTACCCTTGTACCCTTCCATCCTTCCACCCTTGCACCTTTCAACACTTCCACTAGTGAGCAGCATAACCAATTGCACTAAATGTCAAATAAAATGCTTTCAATAGATGGCAATCATTTTCAATATAATATATACAATTCCATTCACCATACGGCAGAATCACCGTTGCACATTTGCACCCTTGTACTCTTCTACCCTTGTACCCTTCCATCCCTCCACTTAAAAATCTGCTACTGAAATATAATGCGTGGTTCATTCAAGCGTATCAAAATATTACGGAATAAAATCATCAAGTTAAGATATTCCATGGAGACTTGTCTGTCTGAATTACGCCATAAAGTGGTGTATTTTACTGTACTGTATTGTATTGTATTGTATTAATAACACAATATATAATATTATATATATATTATAATATATATATAAATATATATATATATATATATATATATATATATATCTATATATCTTTATATATATATATATTTATATATAATAATAATAATTTTAATATAATAATAATATTAATATTAATGATATAACCAATAGCCAATTGCACTAAGTGCCAAATGAAATGCTTTCAATAGACGGCAATCATTTTCAATATAATATATAATTCCATTCACCAGACGACATAATCACCCTTGCACCTTTGCACCCTTGTACTCTTCTACCCTTGTACCCTTCCATCCTTCCACCTTTGCACCTTTCCACCTTTCCACACATCCACTATTGCACCCTAGCAGCCTTATACCATTGCACCCTTGCACCCTTGTACCCTTGTACCCTTCTAAAATTCCACTCTTCTACTCTATCTTTCTCTCCCCTCTCTCTCTCAACCTCAGTAGTTTCTAATGATTTCTAAATAATAAATTCTCTTGTCATATTTACAATATTCCTAAATACAACAATGCCTGAAGCATTTTCTTGCTGATTTTCTACTTTAGTCTGAATATAATCATTTTAAAGTATTTGTATAGTATATAATTCCATTCCCCAGACGACATAATTACCCTTGCACCTTTGCACCCTTGTGCTCTTCTACCCTTGTACCCTTTCCATCCATCTACCCTTGCACCTTTCTAAACTTCCACTAATGCGCAGCATAACCAATTGCACTAAATGTCAAATAGAATGCTTTCAATAGATGGCAATCATTTTCAATATAATATATACAATTCCATTCACCATACGGCAGAATCACCCTTGTACCTTTGCACCCATGTACTCTTCTACCCTTGCACCCTGCCATCCTTCCACCCTTGCACCTTTCCACCTTTCCACACAGCCACTCTTGCACCCTAGCAGCCTTATACCATTGCACTCTTGCACCCTTGTACCCTTGTACCCTTCTAAAATTCCACTCTTCTACTCTATCTTTCTCTCCCCTCTCTCTCTCAACCTCAGTAGTTTCTAATGATTTCTAAATAATAAATTCTTTTGTCATATTTGCAATATTCCTAAATACAACAATACCTCAAGCATTTTCTTGCTGATTTTCTACTTTAGTCTGAATATAATCATTTTAAAGTATTTGAATAATATATAATTCCATTCCCCAGACGACATAATTACCCTTGCACCTTTGCACCCTTGTGCTCTTCTACCCTTGTACCCTTTCCATCCATCCACCCTTGCACCTTTCTAAACTTCCACTAGTGCGCAGCATAACCAATTGCACTAAATACCAAATAAAATGCTTTCAAGAGATGGCAATCATTTTCAATATAATATATAATTCCATTCACCGTACGGCAGAATCACCCTTGCACCTTTGCACCCTTGTACTCTACTA
>CAJHZI010000490.1:0-42500 GCA_905160935.1 Enchytraeus crypticus | reverse complement strand
CATAATATATAATGCAATATAATGTATAATTCCATTCACATATATGTATATATAATATATTTCAATATGATATATAATTCCATTCACCAGACGACAAAATCACCCTTGCACCTTTGCACCCTTGTACTCTTCTACCCTTGTACCCTTCCATTCTTCCACCCTTGCACCTTTCCACACTTCCACTTGTGCGCAGCATAACCAATTGCACTAAATACCAAATAAAATGCTTTCAATGGATGGCAATCATTTTCAATATAATATATAATTCCATTCACCATACGGCAGTATCACTCTTGCACCTTTGCACCCTTGTACTCTTTTACCCTTGCACCCTGCCATCCTTCCACCCTTGCACCTTTCCACCTTTCCACACTTCCACTATTGCACCCTAGCACCCTTATACCATTGCACCCTTGCACCCTTGTACCCTTGTACCCTTCTAAAATTGCACTCTTCTACTCTATCCTTCTCTCCCCTCTCTCTCTCTATCAACCTCAGTAATTTATCTATCTCTCTCTATCTCTCTCTCTTCTCACTCTCTCTCTCTTTATCTTTCTCTGTCTCACTCTCTCTCCCTCTGTTACATGCACATTTATGTTATCTCACCTCTCCCTCTCTCACTCTCTCTCTCCTTCTCTCTCTTACTCTGTCTCATCCTGAATGTGTACTCTCTTTCTCTCTCTCTCTCTTTCTATATATATATATATATATATATATATATATATATATATATATATATATATATATATATATATATCTCAATCCACTCTTCCAATCTGCCAATCTTCCACCCTTCCGTCCTTGCATCCATGCACCCATGCACCCTTGCTCCCTTGTACTCTTCTACCCTTGCACCCTTCCATCTTTCCACTTAAAAATCTGCTACTGAATTATAATGCGTGGTTCATGCAAGCGTATCAAAATATTACGGAATAAAATCCTAAAGTTAAGATATTCCAGGGAAACTTGTCTATCTGAATTACGCCATAATGTGTTGTATTTTACTGTACTGTATTGTGTTGCATTGTATTTATAACACAATATATAATATTATATATATATTATAATATATATATATATATAATTTTATATATTTATATTTAAATATATATATTTATATATAATAATTATAATTTTAATATAATAATAATAATAATATTGATAATAATGAAAATAATAATATTAATGATAATCATCATCATAATCATAAAAATAATAATACAATACAATAAAATAGAACATAGTACAGTAAAATACACAACAATATGGCGTAATTGAGAAAGACAAGTCTCCCTGGAATATCTTAACTTTAGGATTTTATTCCGTAATATTTTGATACGCTTGAATGAACCACGCATCATATCTCAGTAGCAGATTTTTATGTGGTGCTGCAGGGTTCACCATCCTCATCTCATTTTTACATGCTTTCAAAGTATTGATTTAGCTAATGTTAGGGATGGGAGGTCATATATATATAAATATATATATATATATATATATATATATATATATATATATAAATCAAACATTGAAAGCATGTAAAAATGAAATGGAAGATTGGTATGGTACAAGGCTGCAAGAGTGCATGGCTGCAAGGTTGGAAGGATGGCAGATTGGAAGATTGGAAGAATGGATTGAGAGAAAGTGATATATATATAAAGAGAGAGAGAGAGTGAGAGAGAGACAGAGAGTACACATTGAGGATGAGACAGTGCAAGAGCGAGAGAAAGACAGAGATAAAGAGAGGGAGAGAGAGAAAGAGAGAGAGAGAGTGCGATAGAGAGAGGGAGAGAACACATTGAGTATGATATAAAGAGAGAGAGAGGAGAGAGAGAGAATGAGAGAGAGAGAGAGAGATAGAGAGGGAGAGGTGAGATAACATAAATGTGGATGTGATAGAGGGAGAGAAAGAGAGAGAGAGAAAGATAAAGAGGGAGAGAGTGTGAGAAGAGAGAGAGAGAGAAAGATAGAGAGTGATAGAAAAATTACTGAGGTTGAGAGAGAGAGATGACAGAGAGATTGTAAATATGACAAAAGAATTTATTATTTAGAAATTATTAGAAATTAGTGAGTTTCAAAGAGAGAGAGGGGGGAGAGAAAGATAGAATAGAAGAGTGGAATATTAGAAGGGTACAAAGGTACAAGGGTGCAAGGGTGCAATGGTGCAAGGGTGCTAGGGAGCAATAGTGGAAGTGTGGAAAGGTGGAAAGGTGCAAGGGTGGAAGGATGGAAGGGTGCAAGGGTAGAAGAGTACAAGGGTGCAAAGGTGCAAGGGTAATTCTGCCGTATGGTGAATGGAATTATATATTCTATTCAAAATGATTGCCATCTATTGAAAGCATTTTTTTTGGTATTTAGTGCAATTGGTTATGCTGCGCACTAGTGGAAGTGTGGAAAGGTGCAAGAGTGGAAGGATGGAAGGGTACAAGGGTAGAAGAGTACAAGGGTGCAGAGGTGCAAGGGTGATATGCCGTCTGGTGAATGGAATTATATATTATATTGAAAATGATTGCCGTCTATGTAAAGCATTTCATTTCGTATTTAGTGCAATTGGTTAAGCTGCCCACTAGTGGAAGTGTGGAAAGGTGCAAGGGTGGAAGGATGGAAGGGTACAAGGGTAGAAGAGTACAAGGGTGCAAAGGTGCAAGGGTTATTATGTCGTCTGGGGAATGAAATTATATATTACATAAATACTTTAAAATGATTATTTTCAGACGAAAGTAGAAAATCAACAAGAAAAAGCTTCAGGTATTGTTGTATTTAGGAATATTGTAAATATGACAAAGGAATTTATTATTTAGAAATTATTAGAAATTAGTGAGTTTGAAAGAGAGAGAGAGGGGAGAGAAAGATAGAGTAGAAGAGTGGAATTTTAGAAGGGTACAAGGGTACAAGGGTGCAAGGGTGCAGTGGTATAAGGGTGCTAGGGTGCAATAGTGGAAGTGTGGAAAGGTGGAAAGGTGCAAGGGTGGAAGGATGGCAGGGTGCAAGGGTAGAAGAGTACAAGGGTGCAAAGGTGATTCTGCCGTATGGTGAATGGAATTGTATATATTATATTGAAAATGATTGCCATCTATTGAAAGTATTCTATTTGACATTTAGTGCAATAGGTTATGCTGCGCACAAGTGGAAGTGTGAAAAGGTGCAAGGGTGGAAGGATGGAAGGGTACAAGGGTAAAAGAGTACAAGGGTGCAAGGGTGCAAGGGTGATTATGCCGTCTGGTGAATGGAATTATATATTATATTGAAAATGATTGCCGTCTCTTGAAAGCATTTCATTTGGCACTCAGTGCAATTGGTTAAGCTGCGCAACCACAAACGAAGTTAAGTTCTTTTAATATTGTCTCATAGATACGGCAAGAAATCTTTGTTTACTAATATTATTGCAACTGCTTTTGTCATTGGTGTACATCATGTGCAGTGGTAAATTTTTATGTGGTGCTGTAGGATTCTTCATCATCATTTTATTTGTACCTGCTTTCATTGTATTTAGTTTTGCTTAAGTTTTGGGACGGGGAGGTCCTATATATATATATATATATATATATATATATATATATATATATATATATATATATATATATATATATATATATAGAAGTGGTTTCTGTTATTAACTTTCTGTGTCTTTCCATGCGTAATGTTACACTCAGCTTCTCAGTAGTAGTTGTATTCAATAATATTAATAATAGTAATAATAATAATAATAATAATAATAATAATAGGAATAATAATAATAATAATTATAATTATAATAACAACAATAATAGTAGTAGTAATAATACTAATAATAATAATTGAAATATTAGTAATAATAATAATAATAATAATAATAATAATACAATACAAAGCTATACAAAACTCACAATACTGTACACATGTACAACACAACAGCAAAGAATAAAAAACAATGCAATATAATTATATATAATACTATTCAATACAAATCAAAACAATACACACTACACTAGAATACAAAAGAATACAATATACTACAATACAATACACTACAATACAATACACAGCAAAACAATTCAATACAATTCAGTACAATACAATTCAGTATAATACACCATATTTTGGCGTAATTGAGATACACACGTCTCCCTGGAATATCTCAATTTCACGGTTTTATTCCGTAATGTTTTGATGCGCTTGAATGAACATTTAGTGTTTTTTAATAATTTCTAAATAATAAATTCTTTTGTCATATTTACAATATTCCTAAATACAACAATTCCTGAAGCTTTTTCTTGCTAATTTTCTGCTTTAGTCTAAAAATAATCATTTTAAAGTATTTATACCGACAATTTCCATGAATTACTAAACAGTACAGCACAAAACAGTACAGTGCAAAACAGTACAGTTCAAAACAGTGCACTACAAAATAGTACAGTACAAAACAGTACTGTACAAAACAGTACGGTACAAAACAACACAGAACAAAGCAGTAGAGTACAAAGTAGTACAGTACAAAACAATACTGTCGAACACCGCATCAGGTTTAATGTTGTTCTAATTTAATTCCGCATTATTTGATTCCATAGAAGAGAAAGTTAAGAATGTTGCTTATAGCAGTATTACTCACAAAAAGTATAATGTGAATTAATAGAAATGATGATATATATATATATATATATATATATATATATATATACATACATATATATATACATATATATATATGTATATATATATATAACCTCCCCGTCCCTAACAATAGCTAAATCAATACATTGAAAGCATGTAAAAATAAAATGAGGATGGAGAACCCAACAGCACCACTTAAAGATCTGCTGCTGAAATATTATGCGTGGTTCATTCAAGCGTATCAAAATATTACGGAATAAAATCCTAAAGTTAAGATATTCCAGGGAGACTTGTCTATCTGAATTACGCCATAATGTGGTGTATTTTACTGTACTGTATTGTATTGTATTGTATTAATAACACAATATATAATATTATATATATATTATAATATATATATATAAATATATATATATATATATTTATATATATATATATATATTTATATATAATAATAATAATTTTAATATAATAGTAATAAGCAGCCGTGCGAATCCTGTGCTCAGAAGAGTCGCTGGCTCCGAATAATGATGAAACTTACAGAGAGCTGAGTCTGAAACATCCATCAGCGGTCAGTACACCCCGAAGTCTTCTTAGCTCAGCCTCTCCCCAAGCGAATACGCTCCAAGTCACTGAAGCGGAGGTAATGAAAGCCGTGAAAAGTATCCCCGCCGGTTCTTCTGGGGGCCCGGATGGTCTGAGGCCACAGCACATCCTGCAGCTGGTGACGTGCCCCATAATGGGCAGGGAGACTCTAACAGCCATTACCGGTTTTGTAAATCTCCTTTTGCTGGGTAAATGTCATCAGGAAGTCAAGCCGTTTCTTTTTGGAGCCAACCTGATTGCTCTGAAGAAAAAGACTGGCGGGCTTAGACCGATTGCTGTGGGCTACTCTTGGCGCAGGATCGCTGCCAAATGTGCTAATTCCTTCGCCCTAGACAGGCTCTCAAACTCTCTTCAACCTATCCAGGTAGGCGTGGGTGTCAAAGGAGGTTGTGAAGCCGCCGTGCATGCCACCCGTCGATTCATTAGCAGCATGCCAGACGATTGGGTAGTGGCTAAACTGGACTTTTGCAACGCTTTCAACCCCCTGAAAAGGGTTCCCATGCTAGAAGCTGTAGACTCTTCACTACCTGAGCTGGGGCCTTTCTGCCGTCTGTCCTATGAAGACCCAAGTGTTCTACGTTTCGGTCAACGGGTGATCATGTCTAGCGAGGGGGTACAACAGGGTGACCCTTGGGGCCTTCTCCTGTTCAGTTTGACAATACACCCGTTGCTCCAGTCGCTATCTTCTTCTCTGAAAATAGGTTACTTAGACGACATAACTGGGGGCGGGGTTGAGTCTACTGTGGCGGATGATATCTCAAGGCTGATGGTTGCGGGAAAGGCTTTGGGGCTAAGCCTGAATATAAATAAATGTGAGCTCATTACCACTCGATCCGACAGTAACTTTCCGGCCATCAATTCATTCATTCGTGTAAAGCCTGTCGAAGCTAGTCTACTTGGAGCTCCATTGCAGACGGGTCAAGCTATGGATTTGGCTCTCAATACTCAGTGCTCTAAACTAGAGAGAGCCGCGAGCCGGTTGAAGCTCATCTCCGCACACGACGCCCTAACGATATTGCGGAGCTGTGTAGGTTCTTCAAAACTCATATACTTATTGCGTGCCTCTCCATGTGCGGGTCATCCAGCATTGCAGAATTATGATTCCATCATGCGAAAGTCGCTCAGTAGCATCGTTAATATTAATGTTAACGAAGCTCAATGGATTCAGGCTAGCCTGCCAATCTGCTACGGAGGATTGGGTATACGCTCTGTCTCGTCGCTGGCACCTTCTGCCTTTTGGCTTCAGCCGCGGGGACTGGCGTTATACAGGATTCAATCCTTTCCGGATTCTTTCAAATTCCCGACTTGGAGATATCCAGGATTCAGGGCATTTGGACTGCTCTGTCCACATCCGAACCTCCAATCGGTATGACGGCTAATAGCATGAAGGCTTGGGACTCAAAGGTCACTACTGCTTTGTACACGGAACTCTTGGCGAAGCCACTTTTGCCACAAGAAAAGGCGCGGCTGCTCGCAGTGTCGGCCCCCTATAGTGGAGACTGGATCAAGGCTTTACCAATCTCATCATGCGGCCTCCGTCTGGACGACGAAGCAGTCAGAGTCGCGGCCGGTATTCGTCTGGGCACTACCTTATGTGAGCCACACAACTGCATTTGTGGTGTCTCAGTCAATGCGTTAGGCATTCACGGCCTGTCGTGCAAGCCTAGTGCCGGCAGAATCAGCAGACATCAGTTCATAAACGACTTGATCTGGCGCGCCCTGAGTCGAGCGAATATCCCAGCCATTAAAGAGCCCCTAGGATTGATCCGCACTGATGGTAAACGTCCAGACGGCGTCTCTCAAATACCATGGGCAGAGGGGAAGTGTGTTAGCTAGGACGTCACTGTTACGGACACTTTCTCCGTTAGCAATCTCGGCCTTTCCTGCGCTGCTGCTGGTGCTGCAGCAGAGGCCGCGGCTAATAGGAAAACTCTGAATTATGCCGAAATCTCTGGCAACTATATCTTCATGCCTATTGCCTTTGAAACCCTGAGGCCCATCAACTCTCTCGCATCAGACTTTATTGACGAAAGAGGCAGGAGGACCAGCGCCATTACTGGTGATAAGCGCGAAAAATCTTTTCTGTGGCAGCGACTGTCTATTGCTCTCCAGCGATTCAATGCAGTCTGCTTCAGTGGCACTTTGGCTAAAGCGGCTTCCCAGAGTGCAGAGGAAATATTTTAATCGCTTTTTAAAAACTTTAATTAAATAAAGTCTCTTTTATCTTATTTTTTAGCCCAGGGACCTTTACAGCCCAGGGCATTTAAAAATATTATAATAATAATATTAATAATAATATAAATAATAATATTCATAATAATCATCATCATAATCATAAAAATAATAATACAATACAATACAATACAATAAGAAATGACAAAAACAGTTGCAATAATATTAGTAAACAAAGATTTCTTGCCGTATCTATGAGACAATATTAAAAGAACTTAACTTCGTTTGTGGTTGCGCAGCTTAACCAATTGCACTAAGTGCCAAATGAAATGCTTTCAATAGACGGCAATCATTTTCAATATAATATATAATTCCATTCACCAGACGACATAATCACCCTTGCACCTTTCCACACTTCCACTTGTGCGCAGCATAACCAATTGCACTAAAGACCAAATAAAATGCTTTCAATAGATGGCAATCATTTTCAATATAATATATACAATTCCATTCACCATACGGCAGAATCACCCTTGTACCTTTGCACCCTTGTACTCTTTTACCCATGCACCCTTCCATCCTTCCACCCTTGCACCTTTCCACCTTTCCACACTTCCACTATTGCACCCTAGCACCCTTATACAATTGCACCCTTGCGCAACTGTAGTCTTATACCCATCTAATATTCCACTCTTCTACTCTATCTTTCTCTCCCCTCTCTCTATCAACCTCAGTAATTTATCTATCTCTCTCTTTCTCTGTCTCTTCTCACTCTCTCTCTCCTTATCTTTCTCTCTCTCCCTCTCTCCCCCTCTATCACATCCACATTTATGTTATCTCACCTCTCCCTCTCTCACTCTCTCTCTCTTTCTCTCTCTCTCTCTCTCTTACTCTGTCTCATCCTCAATGTGTACTCTCCCTCTCTCTCTCTCTCTTTCTATATATATATATATATATATATATATATATATATATATATATATATATATCTCAATCCACTCTTCCAATCTGCCAATATTTCACCCTTACACCCTTGCACCCATATACCCATGCACCCTTGCTCCCTTGTACTCTTCTACCCTTGCACCCTTCCATCTTTCCACTCTTGCACCTTTCCACCTTTACACTATTCCACCATTGCATCCTTGCACCCTTGTACCTTTCCAATCTTCCAATCCTCCACTCTATCTTTCTCAGGGCTCTAATCAATTCTCTAATAAAGGCTCTAATCTCAAGATTTTTAAGATGGTCCCATATTCACGAATTGGTCGGGCTCGACGAATCTTAACTTCGTTTGTGGTTGCGCAGCTTAACCAATTGCACTAAGTGCCAAATGAAATGCTTTCAATAGACGGCAATCATTTTCAATATAATATATAATTCCATTCCCCAGACGGCAGAATCACCCTTGCACCTTTGCACCCTTGTACTCTTCTAAGACATTTTTAAGTAAACATTTCTTAAGTTCTCATCTGAACGGGAAAATTTGACGTTGAATTATTATGCATTTTGTTAGTAGTCATAGTCATCTGCACATAATTAAGATCCATTTATTCCTTCTCTGCTCTGTTTATAAATTTGCTTTCTTTTCTCTATCTTTCTTTCCCTTTCTCTATCTCTCTCTCTCTTCTCTCCTTTCTCTATCTCTCTCTCTCTCTCTTTCTATCCCTCAATCCATCTATCTTGGGCTCAGTATCTTGCTCACTACGCAATAATCTCACACGCATTTTTTTCCTTCTCTCTATTTAATTTTCTTTCTTCCTCTCTCTATTATATTTGCATAGTGATGACATTAATTTTACTGAATGGTATCGTAATCAGGCATTCACGACAACTTTATTTTAATTGGAAGCATAAGATACCGTGCGTAACTACAAGAAACTCCTTATTCTGTTGTTATTGAAAACTACCGGCATTATAATAATACATTGTCAGAATGATATACTGTTCGTTATTCAAAACAGTTACGATTTCTGGAGCGTAGGTGCCTGGATCGTATACCAGATTCTATTGAAACATAAACTAACGGCAAAGCAGATCAACGAGTTATTTCAATATACATCTTCATATCATCATCTTCATTCCAATGTACTGTATATCTTCACTCAAAATATCGACAGACTCGTTCAGATAGTTTTCACTGAATCATACTCTCTTGTTAACTCTCCTGGTAACCTTCATCATCAGTAGGAACACTTTTGTATTCTCCAAGTGCAAGATCAGTGCCGATACCTTTCGTTCAACAATAGCAATTATAGTAACAATTATTTTCTATTGTCACAATTGATAACGAACACCTGTAAAAAATGTATCATTTATGAAAAAATGACAACAACGAATGAGTCTACTTTTGAACCAAATTCAAGCCAATGTACAGAATACTAAAAGGTCCTTAGACCGTGCAATATCCAAAAGCCGGAAACTGAAAGTCTAAAAATTAAATAAACTGACAAATATATAGAATTAAGTCTCATTTATGAGCCACTCATAGCCTATATTTATTCAAACTGAAGCATAACCGGAGTTCAAACGCCAGCGTAGAATGGTTATTGAATTCGGATGACAGACCGGTATATTGTAATTCTACTCTTGCGCTCTGCTGATGAAATTCGTCCTATCCTACGACAGGTTGGATTAAGAGTTGCAGTGACTCGACAATGTCGACACCTTTCCAAACACACCTGCTTTTAACAGCCTCTTAGTAAGCCCTTGCAATTTATGTTGTAGACTTTGAGCCACTCGAAGTAGTATATTACTGGCAGTTCCTTATTCACTGATCATCATAATTTCCTATGTAAGTAATGAAACAATCATTCTACCATGTGATGAAAACCGTTTAAAATCCATTGTGAAAATGTATAAACTTAATCCTCATATTGCAATAAATCCATATCGAACAGATTCTTATGGTGACATGTCGTTTCATGTAGCACGTTCCAAATTGTGAAATGATCTTCCACTTTTTTTAAGACATTCTGATAAACCTGATAGCGTCAAAGAGAGTCTTAAGACAAATCTTTTTTCTAGATCATTCCATGTAATTTCTGCTCACTGATAAATCTCTCAGATTGCAATATTTAAGCTATGTTGCGTATGATAGTTTTTTGATATTTTAGTGATTTTTACTGTGCGAATTATATTGTATATTGCTTGTTTTACTATAACTGTTTTAAAGTATAGAGATACCTTAGCATGATATACTCTATTAAACATTTAACTTTAAATCTATTGTTAATACAGAGAGGTAGGGCAATCACTTTCCGACTGGATTTTTCAATATAATTATGCTACAATAAAAATGATACATTTGTTTGTATTTAGGCTGAGACACTGATGAGAAAATAATTTGAAAATTACCCTAACCCTGACATGTACTTGTAGGAATAAATCCGAGGTATCCATCTGTTTTAAAAATAAATCCGAGGTGTAGGCCGACATCTGTTTTAAAAATAAATTAATAGAATAATATATATATAAATATATTTACGATTTACGTACATAATTTTATTGTACATTGTACATATTGTACATACAGTATATTTATATATATAAATATATGTACTCACATGTACATGTATATTTATAATATATGTACTGCATATTCCATTATACTTGACAAGTAGTGACAAAAAATTGTGGAGCGGGATGCGAAATAATTATACTTTAATTAGTAGAAGAGCTTGTTATATTTCAAGTTAATTTGTAAGATTGATGGTGTATTTTTTTGTTTATTGTAAGTTTTCCTGAAATATTAATTTCGATTGTGTTCTTTGCGCTTCTAATCAGTTGATTGAGTCATCCAATAAGGAAAATATTACTGAATGATGCCTCTACATGTATGTAGAACAATATATCCGTTCTCTCTGTCTCTGACTCTCTCTCTCTCTCTCTCTCTCTCTCTCTCTCTATCTCTCTACCTATCTATCTATCTATCTCTCTCGTAACATTCGATATATATATATATATATATATATATGGCATATATATATATATATATATATATATATATATATATATATATATATATATACATATATATATATATATATATATATATCGTAGTAGTTTATCAGATAATCCTTATGCTGCCAGGACTAGGAATTCTTTGCCTTTGATCCTCTCTGCTTCATTGTCTGCGAGACCTTACTTTATTTTACATTATTTTTAAACTAAACTCTCCTACACTATATATGTGTACTCAATCAACCCTGACCATCTTTATAGCTTCAGGCTGTTATCTTGTAGCAGCCTACTTCTCTTCAGAATGTTTCTTCAGATTGTTGCTTCAGATTATTTCTTCAGATTGTTTCTTCGGATTGTTTCTTCAGATTGTTTCTTAAGATTGTTTCTTCAGATTGTTTCTTCAGATTGTTTCTTCAGATTGTTTCTTAAGATTGTTTCTTCAGATTGTTTCTTCAGATTGTTTCTTCAGATTGCTTCTTCAGATTGTTTCTTTGGATTGTTTCTTCAGATTGGTCTGGGTGAATTGATCTGTAGTTGCGTGCTGATGTCCCTGGCATCATCCTTTAGATGAGGAATTTCATGTGAAATCTTTTACCATTAACCACTCGCTATGGGTTCTAGAAACGATTGAGACTATAAAAGCTTCTACAACAGCTGTTGAATAATTATAGTTAATTTTTTGTTGAGAAATTATTTAATTGTTCTATATAGGTTGTCTGTAATTTGTTTATTCGTTTAAGCCTACATCCTGTCGTTGGTTTCAGCGACAAAAACGATGCTTTGGTTTCGAGTTCAATTTGTTCAGTGCTGTAATAGAACGGGTTCACCTTCCCCTCACATTTTTCCATAATGGACCGTTATCCCAAAATTTTGCTCAAGTCAACGTAAAGATTTGTTCGCTGGCTCACTGTTCTTCAGTAATAGGCGT
The DNA here is from genome assembly GCA_905160935.1 of Enchytraeus crypticus. Classification (NCBI taxonomy): domain Eukaryota; kingdom Metazoa; phylum Annelida; class Clitellata; order Enchytraeida; family Enchytraeidae; genus Enchytraeus; species Enchytraeus crypticus. Next base: position 30,241 of record CAJHZI010000490.1, on the reverse strand, counting down.
GTACATGTTGTACACTACATGTATGTTTCAAGAAGTAACTTTTAATACTCTGAGTCACTGAGTGTCTCTCTCTCCCTCTCTTGCTTTAAATGTTTGTAGTAAATTCACATTAGTTTCACTTTCTGTTTCTGTTTCTACATTAATTTTATATAAAAAATAATAACTTTATTGCATTTATGTGTAGTTTTGTACTTACAATTGACAAACATAACATAGCAACAGTTAGAGTGCTACAGTCATAAGGTTTATTGCAGTAGACAATGACCATTTCTAAAACGCGAAGAAAAGCAAACATTTTAGCTAGATTTTTCCACTGATTCAGGCAGCAACCCACTAATTTATGTATGCCTACACCATTGCTTTGGTTAGTTAGCCCATTGTGTGTTGTCAAGTGCTCTCTCTCTCAATTCTGATCAATCAGGATATTTATCATCTACCCAATTTTTAGGCAACCAGCAGTTAGGCCGAATCATTGGTTAAAGTGGGAATTGAGAACTAATAACACAATAACACACATTACAGTGAAATGATCAACTACGTTGATATCTATCGATTCAAGACCACATGTTTAAACCGTTAGCCAATTTAGACCATTTTCCGTATAACCAGTCCAGCTAATGTCCAAGATTTTACTCTCAGACCAGCACGGCTGGGATTCGAGGGTTTAATTCACCTCAGGATCTGTCATTTAAAACTTCATGACACTATTTACACCAATGACCATTGCGCTATTGAGACATTCAACTAGGGGAAAGGTCATAATTTTTCGGGCATCTCTGTAATATATTAACATGTCTACCAGTATGGCCTATCTATTATGGGCCCCTAGCAGGGGAACGCACCTCAGCAAAAATGCTAAAGAAAGCTAGAGGAACACAATTCTCCTGTGTCCCCCTCATTTTAACTACTTGTTCAAAGTGAATAAGCATATATGATTGCTAATAAAGAGTAAATATACACTGTATAGTTCTCAGCAATTACTAAGCGATTTGCTAAGTTATTTGAGGTAGGCCCTGTATACATGCACTTGCATAGGCCTGTAGTTATACTTTGACTTCCTTCTTTAAGTTTCAGCAAACCAAACTGATATAATACTGTGTTTATTTGCTAAAAGAGAGCGTAATTGCTGAGCACCTATGTGCATATATATATATATATATATATATATATATATATATATATATATATATATATATATATATATATATATATATATAGTGTGTGTTACTGTAGGCTAATGTTCTTCTAAATGGCAGATTCACGGAACACATTTCTAGTTATACTGTAGCACTGCATCGATCAACAATTAATCTACTTCATTCCATATAGAGTAGGCGGCCTATATATGCCTCATGCACAGTTTAACAATGAGGTGTTTTTCTATAATTTAGTCTAGAGATATTTCAGATATATTCACTATATCACAAGTTGAAACTACCTCAGTATCACGGTGAATTGAATTACCTAATTCTGGCTCTAAATTCTACACAAGAATTTTTATGTGTCTTTATCAATACTAAATACTAATGTGACGACTTGGTTTCCATAACAAAATACACAACATTTAATTAAACCCAAATACGCAATTATGCAATACTATACAAGTCTACTTAGCTTAAGAAATCACCGATGTCACAGGATAGAACTCTCTCTCCCTCAACGTCTCTATCTTCCAATCACCAGGAGAAGTGTTCAGGTCAGTGTCTCAGCAAAACGTAAGGAAGAATTCTCTCGGGTTACATCCCAAGTTGACTAATTAATGCAAAGTATAGTAGATTGAACTACGACAGTGTTGCACTATCAGAAAACAACAAATACTATAATAGCACTTATTTGCTACAACAGCTCAACTTGTGTAAATCTGTTTTTAAACCGCATTCGCATGGTGTATAATTTTTATGTAGTATGTATTAGCAGTCTCAGGAGTAAATATCTTGCGAAACTTGAGTTTCTGGGGTAAATTCCCGTTGCCTTCATCAGTTCATATTCCCCTTTCTTCCGGATACTCACAGTTTTAGTGGAAAGCTACTGTAAGGGACTCCAAGTGGTAACTGATTAAGTTTTACTTGCATTGTATAGGTGAGCATTTGGTTATGACCCAGACGTCAGTTTGATTTGACATCAAAATATTAACGTCTCCACATTCATGGAAGTGTTAGAGCGGTTATGTTGGAGACCAAAAACTGCCGATGATAAATGATGTTGATGATGATAAATGATGTTGATGATGACAGTGATTATGATGATGATAAATGATGTTGATGATGACAGTGATTACTGTTATGATGATGATAAATGATGTTGATGATTATGCTGATGGTGGCGATGTTTTATTGACGTTAAGCTCAGAGGCTTAAATGGTTTTTCTTCAAGACTCGGAAAGTTTTTATATGCAGAAGATGAGTGTATGTGTAGAGTCTTTATTTCCTGCAAAGAGCTTACCGTTCGACAAGGCTCTTTGCAGACTTATGGGAGGGGATTTAGCGCACTCGGTTAAGCTGCTCGTCAATTGAACGAACTAAAGCGAAGTTGCGCGCGGTTGGTACTTTGTAGGCGACCGCATTGGAAGACCGAGTGTCGACAGCTTTGAATGTAAATAATCCCCAGGGTGTTGCAAGGTTACTCTTAAATCCATACCGGCTGCCATTGGAGCGCCAACAAATGGCAGCCATTACTAATAACCATGGAGGAAAAAATTAGGATATAAAGAAACTGCAAAAACATCAACCGAGAAAGCAAACTCTACAACACATGCTATGACATGTGTGTAACTATGCGGAATAAAAAATTACAAAATATTTCTCTAAAGTGAAATACATGCAAGTTTAGAAAGATTCTCCGCTGAATTGCTTCTGAAGCTCTTTAAATATTGCGTTATAAAACTCTGTTAATACGTTCAAGTGTAGTTCTACAGAGGTGTAGGCCTACCGTTTAACAATGTCAGATAGGAGTAAACATCGCGCTGTATAAGCCAATATGCAGTGGTTATAGTGGGAATTTAGAGCTAGGGGGAATTGAGAGATAGGGGTACTGTAAAAAATTTTCAAGCTCCCTGTAAGTATGTATATAAGTACGAAAGCATGTGTAGATCTCCTACGTTCTTTTCCCACTGACCTTATGCTATCAGCATATCAGAAGGCAAGCACATGACAATGATTTTAACTACTCAACCGAATTTTCTAGGGAGAAGCGAGCGACAATTTTTTGCGTACTCTTAAAAAGATAGAGAAATAAATCCGTTGTCATCTCACATAGCCATATCCAGAATTAGTTACAAGAACCTAACCAAGCAAGTCACCCCTGATAATTATTCCTCTCTATGAAGGCCTCGTTCTGACATCTTTATCAGTTTAGCCTCAACCCAATTACGCTTGAGAGCAATTGTTGCACATCCCGTTGGAAAATCTACAGTCATTTGCTATGCGGCAGATTGTATAGGTACAGTACTGCGCTGAGCTGGCCTTACATTTGCTTCATGCTCAGTGCGCACTGCGGGGTGGTATAGTGTACACGGACAATAGTTTGCTTCTCTCTTAATATACCCTAATAATATGTTTTAACTATTACTAGTATAATTAAAATCTGTTGAACTATAATTTCACTTCTTTCACGATATTAGGCCTTTAGACCATTTTTGTATTGTAAATTAAACAACTTCCACCAGTTGGCTTTCTGGTGCAGCCAATCGAAATTGATGCTTTAGGTTACTTGTTATATAGGTATCCTCTCTCTTAGTGCACTGCCTACTGGCAGGTCCATGGTACATAACGCCTCCACTCTTCTCTGTCTTCCGCCTTCCTCTTCATTTCCACATATGAGTGGGTATTTAAATCATCTAACATACCTAATCTCGGCCTGCCCCTGCCTCTTTTTCCTTCCATTCTACCTTCTATGACCTCTTTTAATAGACCTTCCCCACTTAGAATGTGTATTGTTATTAATACCATAATATATTGGTCTTAGGATACCTAATACCAATATATTATGTTATAAGCACATTTTATAATGAAATTATCTACAATGTTATACGTGTGGTGTGTCCGGGTTGCTCAAAAATAGACGGTCGTAAAAACCGACAAGGCGCTAAGATCCAAACGAACGTCAGAAATTTGTACATTTCCTATTCCCGACCCTAATTAAACTTGGATTCACGGGAAAAAGAAGATGATGAAAGTGAAGTTATAGAACAATATCCTATATATCATTTCTAAAATCGTATTATAGCATTTGTATTTAGGCAGTATAGTACATGACCTGTACTAGCCATATATTACCAGTTACGTGAACATCGGAGATTTGACACTCTAATCAACTCCATCGCAAATTTTTCCCAGGTCTTAATATCAGCCGTTGAATAATTTCAGAGCGTTATTTAATGCAATTTGACACTGAGATATTTAGACATTCCAAATTTAGAATTCTTTATTTAATTCTTTATTTCTTTATTCTTTACATGTTATTAGGCCCTATATTTGTAGTTTTGCTTGAAAAGCTGGTAAAGCAAATGTTAACGTCAGTTTCCTCACTCTAAAGCAATGTCAGTGAAGGGAGAGCCCAGGATTTGAACACAGTACTTACTGATCCACGGTCGAATAGCTTGTATTGTAGTAGACCTATATTTTATATATTATTTGTGACATGACATAGAAGTTTTTTTATAGAAAATTACTAAGAAATCTAAAAATTCACTATCCATACACAATTAGTAACATAGATATATAGGAAAGAACAAAAGAGACTCCTTGAAGTCAAATCATAAGGAAAAAAAGAGACAGTTGGATAGGCCATATGCTAGGACTAAATGAAAATACTCCAATTAGAAAAGCTTTAAAATATAGACTACTAAACAATAAAATGAGGGTAGGAATGGGAAATAAATACACATTAATTCAGCAATATAATAATGATATAAGTCAATTAGATACCAAATTCAATCTTAAGCAGGGTGATGTTTATGACTTTGCACAGGATCGTGATAAGTGGAGGCAAAGGGATGAGGAGTCTGATCTGGTGTCCACCGAGTGACGTCGCGCAGAGTTTTATATATTTGTAGGCCTACAGTAGATGGATAAATACATGATGATAGACTTTAAAGATTGTAAAATTTGAGACTAGAAATCCTCTAAGCCTCTGGGCTTACAACAAATGTGATTGTTTGATTAGAAAAACATAGTATAACTGAGTAGGATTGTACTTCTTAGCACATGAAAGTGGATTACTCGTTAACTCTAACGTAATACTAGAGACGATGAAGACGAGCATGAGGTGGAATAAACTGCTGCCTTTAATCATCAGCCTGTTTCTATGTTACATCGTTCTCACTGGGATTTCCTCTGGGCAAGTAAATCAACCAAGTTAGTGCACTAAACATATATTTGTTGACTGCGGCGTTAGAGGAAATAATTAAACATAATGTAAATGATTTCATTTGGGGAAATTGAAATAGACACACGTAGGCCTATAGATTTCAATCAATAAATCAATCAATCAATCAATCACTCAATCAATAAATACCAATTTAACTTCCGGATTCTCGCCATAAGGCAATGTCAGGAACATCTCTTGCAGACTCTACTCTCTCATATCCTACATTTACTTGAGATCTGATTTTAGTGCCAAGGGGATGAGAAAGACTATTTCCTTAGTATTCACATCGTGTCGATAGTGTTGTTTGCGTGATAGTGGTGCAGCATTTATTGTAAGATAGGAATGTTTTGAACTGTCTGTAGTGAAGATCATATTCAACCGCGGATCAGTATGTACGGGGTTAAGATCCTGAGCTTGCCCGTCACTGACATTGTTTTGAGTGTGAACACTGACATTAGCATTATCAGCTTATAGCTTTGGCGCAAAGTTCTAGGCTGCGGTCACCGTATCTTGTTGTAAACATGTCGACACTATTTGCATTTCTATATTAACGCTACCTTACCTTGTCTATTGTTAATTAAGTGACTATGAAAACCTTGCGATGTTATTAACTACACCAGATTAGAGCAATGAATATAAGTTCAACGTCTGTTTTCGTACCACAAGGGACACTCTCAGAGTCACGCCAGTTGAAATTCGAACTGATTGACTCTCACTTTTCAGGAATGTGTGCTATCTATTCGTCTATTCCACCGTTATTTAATCATATTATGGTTATTTATAGCATTATTTAGTCTATGATGGCGGCTTATATTTAACTCTGTAGCCTGCTATCTATTCCGAATAGTATGCATAATATTATGTACTATTAGTACTATATTATATTAATATTGGTACTCTTACTAAGCGTGGATTGGTTTGACTAATCATAGATTAAATTGAACGGAGTGGCTTTATTAATTATCAATTAAATAGAACGGGGTGGATGGATTAATTAGTGATTAAATTCAACGAGGTTGGTTGATTAATTATCTATCAAATTGAAAGGGATGAGTTGATTAATTTTCGATTAAATTGAACCGGGGGGGTGGGGGCTTGAATAACTGAGTTATTTATCGATTTCCACGCTATGGCCTAAAGGTCAAGCAATGAAAACCACTTGCTAATTTAGTTCTTCTTTATTTTGTGTCTGTATAACCCAGACTACAAGTACATTGGCTGCTACAGAGACAACTCTAGGGACAGAGCGATGATACCAAGTGGCGCTCCGTGGCTGAACATGACTCTGGACATTTGTAGAGGGCGTTGCTTAAAAACTGATTATGCTTACATGGGAACAGTGGTGAGAGATATGTAGCGTGATATGTAGAGAGATATATCGAGGGATATGTAGAGAGATATGTAGAGAGATATATAGAGATATGAACAGAGGTGAGAGATATGCAGCGTTGTATACTGTAGGCCTACATGAAGTACATGTAGATGCAATTATTGGAAGTCAATAATTTTTTTATATACATGACATGAAGAACTGAATATAGGTCTAATGTATATGCTGGCCTATATCCGATAATTTCCAATTTGAAGTTATTTTAAAAAAATGTATTTACGTATATCTACACAGTTGTGAAAGCGTCGTTGAAATATATAAGAGAAGCTACTCAAAATGCTCCAAGTTAGAATTTAAAGTAATTTCCTGACTTGTTACTTTGTAAAACTTTGAATTGTTAATAAGATTATTAGAATAAGATAATGCCTATTAGACCTACGTGTAGGCTGTATTGATATGTTTTTGTTAGATTTTGCGGATTAATTGTTTAAATTATTTTAAGTTTTATATTATAACAAATTTTATTTAGGCCTATATATGTGTGGTATAATACATAATAAACTTTTAAAATACTGTATGTACTAATCACATATATTATTTTGCAATAAACCATTATCATCATGTTGTATTATGTATTGGATGTAGTAGACGTCGTTAGTCAATCCTTTTTATCACTCAACGCTAGATTTGTATAATTATTGACAGGAATGATCTATGCCCAGTGAATTATATTTGCTGAAATTTTTTCTGACTACATATCCTGGACAATTGGATGATTTCTAATTTTGCTTGTCAATACCAGTATTACTACATATACTAGAAACTTGGATTATTTTAAAGTTTGCTCGTTATTTCAGTGGTACTATGAGTGCTATTGTGGAGACAATTACACCAAGCATGGATCTCTACCAAAGAGCGAGTGTAACACGTACTGTGGTGGTAACACAGCTCAGTGGTGCGGTGGTGACCAGAAGCTCAGTGTTTATACAGGTAGAAAATCTCTCATGCGAAAAATTAGATGATTCGCCTAACCATAATGTACACTAGATGGTTTGATTGAATCCTTATTAAGCGTTTAGAAATGGAAATATTTAAATCTCATTCTACACACCTGATTTGACTCTGTTAATGAAAATTCATTAATCCTATAATTCCTCAATTAAACGTCTGTTACCTCTATTAACATACTACTTTTATTCATACCAGAGATATTACTACTAGAGGCGATCTAGCTGCGAATTGAACCGATAAGGTTCTACTCTATATCAAGTTTATCGTGTACTAAATCGCAGTCAATTTTTAGTATTATTGATATTTTTATTAATTTGTATATTATTATTATTATTATTACTATTCCCGTGTGTGCTCGGGTGTGGTAGGACCACTGCAGAATTGGACAACCACAAACCATCCGCCGCGTGTACGTAAGAGGCGACTAATGCAGGAACTGAGGATGGCAAGAGGGTACCTACCTCACCATGAAATATTTTCCCCCAGGATGAAATGGTAGTTAAACCATCTAATTAAGGAAGGCAACGGGAATCTACCTCAGAAGCCATATTTTTCCCTAGGTATAGGATACATAAGGCATGGATAAGGCATAGACTTTGTGAAGGGATTAATTTGTTGATCTAAGGAGTGCTCTTATGGAGCGAGAAAACAGACTGTGAGTATGAATATGTACCTTGAACTTGCCACTTGGCTAAGCACTGAAGATGAAGTATTGCAACTACGACTTTTCTCTTGTCGGACTCGGATTATTGTAGGATCATTTTATTGAACCGATGTTCTGGAGTACAACTGGGAAAGTCTTCCTCCAGGTCAGTTTTGAAAGCGAACGTTAGAACTACGTATTCAACCACAGCAGCCTGGTCGACGTATGATATTTCAGAGTTTTGGAAAAATTCTTTTTTATAATATCCATGGATTCCTTCTCCGGTATTCTTGCGATTCTACTGGTCGATCCTGGTCGAGCCAGGTCGAGCCTGGTCGAGCCTGGTCTAGGCAGGTCGAGCCTGGTCGAGCATGGTCCGAGTATGACGTCACGGATATCAGCTATAAGCGTGGTATAGTATTTGATATCAACAGTTTTAGACGCTGTTTATTATTTTTATAGAATGTAAGTGGAAGTGGAAGGGAAGGTCTTTTAATAGAGGTCATAGAAGGTAAAAGAGGCAGAAGCAGTCCGAGATTAGGTATGTTAGATGATTTAGAGACCCACGCTTATGTCGAAATGAAGAGGAAAGCGGAAGACAGAGAGGAGTGGAGGCGTTATACACCATGGACCTGACAGTAGGCTGTGTAACAAGAGAAAAAGAGAGAGAGAGAGAGAGAGAGAATGCAATTAGAATTTTCTATACATATGCTCTTGTTTGATTCCAGTGTGTCCTGTAGGCTACTACGGTATGAAATGTGAGAACAGATGTCACTGTCTCAACGAAGCGGTGTGTGTGAGGAGGAACGGAACTTGTCCAGGTCGCTGTGCTGCAGGGTGGACGAGTCACAACTGCGCAGTGGGTAGGAGAGAGAAAACTATGTTTATTTACTTAAAAATACACTCAAATTTTCGTGAAACAAACAATCAAGGAGGTTATTGAAACCAATCTAGCTGACTACCCATCTTGCACACAAAAATATGTACACAAACGACAAATATGCAAATTAAAAATTAGGAAGCAAATCATATGCATGCATTTATCGTCTCGAAGAATGGACGCAATGTGCATTTATATACTGTACATATAAACATGCAAAAAGAAATATCAGTAATCACGCATTATAGTGAAATGATCAACTATGTTGATATCTATCACTTTTAATAACACTTGTTAAAACTTTTACGCAATTTAGACAGTTCGAAAGGAATAACAAGTGCGAAGGTTAGGAAATTAAAACAAATTGAGAATTAATCTGTATTGAATAATTTATTTTCTAGGGCAACAAAATAATTTCTGAGTTTATCTCCAGATTTGTATGATAATGGATTTACTTCATTGGGTCAGTAAAGGCAGCAATCGATGATGTTATGGACGACAGTAGCACTATAACTGTTGTTGTGTTACATGCCGCTCGTGTGAGAAGTTGTTGCTCAGAATAGAACATTTCTAGACATGATCAAGAATTGTTCAAATTAGCTTAAATTGAAATCGATTACATGTAGGGCACCATTGTGTAACCATACAGTGTGTTCATATTGTGTTTGTATGTGTATGTGTGTGTTTGTGTGAGTGTGTATTAAATAATAAATACGAATTTTGGCTAAGCGGTACACAATATTCTATTGATAAATCTTGTTGGAGTTTGTCATTAGCAGATATCAATTACAAGCGCTTGTATTCTAATTGTGTGCAGATATAGATGAATGCACAACAACAAAACCCTGCAACCAGAACTGTAACAACGTCCAGGGCAGCTTCAGCTGTGACTGTCACCCAGGATATGATCTGATGTCAGACAAGAGAACTTGTGAGGGTAAGACTATCTCGCTGCTGTGCTATGTTTATATTCCTTTGTGCTTTACTTGTACGACAAGGTATTGCACAGTTGAACACATTTGTTTCAATATTTATTGCCCTCAAATTGAGACTTGGCTTAGTTAGTTATCTATAGAAGTTTCTTACTTTGGTAGTAGATGTTGACTCTAAGTTTTAACGTTAGGCCTTCGTATGATTTTTTAGAACATTGCTTGATAGTAATTATTAGATGCTAGTTGATAGTTATTTCACTTAAGCTCAATTTAGATAAACTTGATTTTTATAAATATTTGACTTTATAGCTTAGCATATACATGTATTTTACAGTAAAAAATATGACCATTGCAATGTTGTAAATGCTATGATATTATAATGTTGCTTAATTCCTTTATTATTTTACTCTCTTATAGGCCACATGTTAGAGTCTGCGGACCTTTGTGTCCTTTTCGTGTCATGTGAATTGATGTATTTTCTCAGACTTTTCTAGCTATATTGCGTGAAATGATTGAATCATTTAAATTAAATTAAATTAGATATTAAAATACATTAAATTTCATTACAATACGTTGTGCATTGTATTATAATACGTTGTGCATTGCAGACATTAACGAATGCAGTGTTCATATAGGGGGATGTGATCATGAATGTAACAACACCCCTGGAGCTTTTGAGTGCTATTGTAGACCCGGTTTTGTTGTGCAAAATACTTTCGCATGTAATGGTGAGTAACGTGGTTGCCATGGATTAAATGTCTATACTTAAAATAGAGTAAGCTTATCGCCGATAGGGCCTATGTTATCGTATAAATATCGTATTTGAATTACATTGCATGTCTATTGGAATTGCGGTTAGATTTTTATCGCAAAGAGCTTTAAGGAGAGAGTGAGAGAGGCTGCTGGTGTGAGAATGAGTGAGAGAGAGAGAGAGAGAGAGCTAGAGAGCGAGTGTAAGAGATAACGAGATAGAAATATTTATAAGGAATCTTTAAATGAGAAAATTTTCACTCTGAGAAATCAAAAGTATCTCCAAATATCTCATGAAGAAAATTTAGTCCTATGCGGCTTCAGATGGAAATAAAGGCTCTGTATGTATGTATCAAATGATATCTTGTACGCCTATCAAGGTATATTTTTACTCCATCAATGCCGTCATGAATGACAGCAACATGCTGTCTATTTGTTATTCTTGTTGTTGCTGCTGCTCACATAGATACAGACGAGTGCGCTCATAATAATGGAGGCTGTTCTCACAGCTGTCACAACACTGAGGGCAGCTATCACTGCAACTGTTATGCTGGATATCAGCTGTCGTCTGATCAGCACCAGTGTCAGGGTCAGCTTTTAAAATAAGCATAAACAGCATTTGTGAAACTCTACCGTTTGTGGCCAAGAACTTTCTAGATCATTGTCATCAGTATGCTGCAATGTATACTGTGTTTGCATCTACTGCACTTATCCCATGTAGGACACTTTAAATGAAAAATTAAATTGAAATTAAACGAAAGGAGACAACCGCCTCAGCCCAAAGCTTCATTTTAGCACAGTAAAAATGCAATTACTGATATAGTATATAACACAGCAGTATTGTAGCTTGTATCTTCTACAAATACATTTTTACTATACATGCTATAGTTAATTAAATCAAGTAAAATTTCAATCTACATAAATAATAAAACGAAGAATTAGTTCATTAATCTCATTCAAACAGCCTTCATCTTCCTGCTGTTCGAGTAAACGTGCTATGTTCATATTTCTTTACATTTCTGGTTGATATTTTTTGATCGTTCTAGCTTCGTAAGTAGATAAGTGTAGATTTTCCAGTGCGCTTTTAGTTACTTTAAATAATTATGGGGATTAATTATGTTATAAGATACAGTTTATTTCTATATTGTGTATTATTGCTATTTTATAGATGTAGACGAATGCTCTTCTAATAAGGGTGGTTGTAAGCACGTGTGTAACAACACTGTAGGAAGTTACAAGTGCAGCTGTAGAGAGGGATTTCTACTGAACCCTGATCAACACGCGTGTGACGGTAGGAGCATATGAGCTGCTAGATTTGAAAATGGTTTGCGGTGCTTGGTGGCTTTAACTCTATACCTCTTCTCTCTCTCCCTCTCTCTCTCTCTCTCTCTCTCTCTCTCCCTCTCTCTATCTCTATGTGTACATGTACATGAAGAGAAAAGCGAAAGATGGAGAAGAGTGGAGGTGTTATACCATGGACCTATATATATATATATATATAAATATATATATATATATATATATATATATATATATATATATATATATATATACATGTATATATATATAGCCTACTTGTATCTCTTCTTTTACCTGTATGTAGTATATCAAATCATTCAGCCTAGTTTTTTTCCTGTTCACAGTCTAAATCAATGCTTACCAGCGAATGTTTTGCCACTACTTTATGCATTTGCAGACAATTTACTGCTTAACTTTATATGTGGCATAATTTATTTCTTTAAAACTAATCCATATGACAGGTTGTAGCAATTATTAATTCTATATATCCATCTTAGAGCTCGCTAACGTAGTACATGATAACGTTTTTTGTTCAGATATCGATGAATGCATAGACACCACATCGCAACTCTGGTGTGACAAAGAGCAGGGTGTTTGTAGGAACACTGATGGTTCCTATGAATGTGGTTGTAAGGCTGGTTATCAACTCATCAACCCAAAACTAAAGGCACCCGAGCCTGATCAAATCAGCTCCTGTGAAGGTTCGTATGGTGTTCGTAGGATCTGTTTCATTTCTTTTTGCTCAAACAGGAAAATAAAACAGATTTTATATTTGCAATGGGGAACATATATTTCAGAATTGTTTTGAAACTCTTTTCTTAATTGTATTCCGAAATTTTTTTGTGTTCAGTTTGAATTTTGCATGCTGAAGATGTTAATGCTAACTGAAAAAATTCCCAATCATGACAGCTTTTAAGAATTAAGGAAGTTTCGTAGAGCAATATTAAGAATGTAACTTATGAGTCTGCAAATAAAATCATTTTTAAACACTTAACGATTATCTTTCTGTAAGTACATACCTACGCTAGTAACTCGTCATCAAAATCTTCCTCAAAGACTTCTAAATATTTTTTAAACAATCAGTTATCTGCGATCATAACAATCTTCGCTTTGTGCGAATATACAGGGTGAGTAAAAAAGTGATAACACCAGCAAAAAGTTATAATATCTCAGACTATTGTTAATATTTTCAAATAAAACTTTTGCCAATTATCAAATGACTAATTGTTGATGAGGTGGCCAATTGTTATCCATTTTAATACATAGATTGGCCAGTAATGAAAATTTCAGCAGAGCAACTCCCCTTTTTATTGTACTGCAAAAAAAATTTTTATTTTATTTTTTTGGCCCAGAAAAGGGTCGCTGTAGTTGTTTAGAAAGAACCAGATATATCTGGTAGCATTTCGGTCTATTCGATATGCTTTCTTCCAGCTGCTACGCAGCACTGCAGTAGCTTACGAAACGCTAGGACAGCCTTGTTGATTCCAGCTTAGAGCAGTCTCTCCAAATTGATTGTAGCACTTCCTGCAGTTCTGCATGTTTTTAGGCTTCGACTGATGTTTCTGATATAGATGCAGCATGGTTCTCCAGACATGATAATCAAGAGGATTTTGATCGGGAGAGTTTGGAGGCCATTCATTCTTCTTAATGAAATCCGGGATTCTCTCGATGATCCATCCCTGTGCATGACGAGATGCATGAGGCTGAGCACCATTCCGCTGAAAGATGAAACCATTTGGTATAAGAGCATAGCAATCATCAAACAACTTGGGAAGTAAAGTATTGACGTAATACTGAGCTTTCACCTTTTGGCTAATGAAGTGCAATTGTACCTTAAGCGTTGTAGCAAACTCAATTTTTAGGTAAAACATGGGGTTGCTCTGTGACTTTTGTATAACTGGACAATCTATAAATTAACATGAATGAAAATTGGCTACCTAATCACAAATTAGTCCTTTAGTAATTAGCCTGAGATATTCAAAATTTGTGCAGGCTTTACCACATTTTTTACTCGCCCTGAATTCTTGTTAAAATTAACTTTTTGTGAGTAATGAATTAAGTTAAGTAATTAATGATTATATTGTTTTGATGCCACTCTGCGTAGACATTGACGAGTGCTTAAGTGATCTGAGAGATGAGAGTTGTGGAGTGAATCAAGACTGTATGAATAGTATTGGATCTTTTACGTGCTACTGCTCACCCGGTTTCTATCAAGAAGAAAAGGGTTCAAAGTGCTTCGGTAAGCGTTACTGAGAGAGAGAAAGAGAGAGAAACGAAGAGAGTGATAGAGAGAAAAAGAGAAAGAAATAGAGAAATGGGTTGGGGAGAAGATAGTTGAGATAGAGAGAGCGAGAGAGAGAGAGAGAGAGAGAGAGAGAGAGAAAGAGAGAAAACATTGAGAAAGTGCGTTCACGGGGTTAAGAGAAAAATATTGAGTGATGTTTTTAATTAGATATGTAAGGATAATATTAGACCCTACTTAAGAAAATGCATATTTGGTAAATCCATGCAATTATTCCATATGTAGGCCCTATACTCTATTGAAAAAATAAATCAAAACGTCTCTTTGATGAAAATATAATACAACATCGTAAGATCAATAGCTCAACAAACGGGATTTAATGTCTGGTGCCTAGGACCAACACTATGTAAGGGACGTCTTGAAACAAATGTAGGTTTGAAATAATTTAATAATCTGTTTGTGAATTAGTTTTATACAATACTTATTATTTCTTTGATTTGTTTTTAAAATATTTTGAATTCTATAGAAATTTAAAATTGTATAATTTTTTAAGGAATTTCTATTATTGAATTAGGTTGAAATTCTCTTTTATGAATAAATCGTCGTTAATATTTATTGGGCCTGCCGTTTACGAAAATATTACTGAAGAACGAAATCATTTTCTTCTCCGCAGATAATGTACTATTGACAATATGTTTTGTGCAAGTGATCTATTCTCTTATGCAGCACCCACTATCTGGAACTCTTTACCCACTAAACTTCGCACTTGTTCTTTTCTTTGAACTGTCTCTGGCAAACTTAAGACATATCCTTTCCTACCTTAGACATACTTCATCTATCCTTACCATTTTTGACCACTGGACCGGCTTTCATTTTAGGACCTAACTTCTCTTCAGCACGTTTCTTTTGCATATTGGTCTTGGTGAATTGAACTGTAGTGATATGTGCTGTAGGGATGTCCCTTACATCATCCTTGTATGAGGAAACTGACGTCAATTCGTTATTATTAATACATATAATATTAATATTATTATAATTTGTATTATTAGTATTTTTGTTGTCCTATGAAATTATCAATTCGTTATCAACAGAAGTGAAATCTGGCTTGCCTTTAGCACTCGGTATATCTGCCGTCATAGTCATCGCTTGCCTCCTTGTCATCATCTTCCTCTGCGGTTTACGGTTTGTTTGGACCTTCTCTATGCTCAATGGCTCTTATTTGTCCAAGAGTGTTCGATGTTGCCATTGATGACAGTGCACTGTCATTTTTTTATATCTTAGAATTTTTATAAAGCTCAGTGCACTTTACTGTATAGAATTTGAAATTTACTGTATGGAATTGGAAAGACAAATGGCAGGCCATTTGTCTTTCCAATTCCAGTCTTCTTCGTCCATTTGTGAGATTTTTCTTCTTAAATCAATCAATCAATTAGAATTTAACGTCGGTTCCTCGCCAATAGGCAATATTGTGGACGTCAACGTATTGTCGTTAAACTTTGTCTATTGCATCAAATTGAACCAATAATTGTTGAATTAGTTATTCAGCCAGTTTCTAAATCATTACGCAACCACCAAAATAAGCAGTGAAATAATAACTTAATGAATAGATCGACTAATCAATCACTTCAACAAATAAATTAATAATGCATGTGATTGATTGATTGACTAATACAGAGTAAGACGTGGGTCAAGAGATAGGACTGATGAAGATTACAAGACAGAGTCTCAGCCTGTGATCAAGGAGACAAAGCTGAATAAATGTGAGAGGATCACGCCTCTCATCCATCCAGCAGCTGCTAAAAGTATGATCAGTTGAAAGTAGTGAAATGATCAACTACGTTGATATCCATAACTTTCAAAACCACATGTTTAAATCGTTAGACAATTTAGTCCATTTCCCGTGTAACCAGTCCAGTGAATGTCTGAGATTTAACTCTCCGATCAGAGCAGCTGGGATTCATACCCAGGAGTGTTCAATTCACCTCAAGATCTGTCATTTAAAACTTCATGACGTTACCCTTACGCTACTAAATATTGTGAACAGATGATTGAAAACTTCAGGCTAAGTGAACAATGTTTTAACGTTTTATTCTCCTAACAACAATGATAAAGACTGGTAAGTTTTAGGTATCCAACGTTTTTCCCTCCAGACTTTATAAAGAAAACATGTTTAACTACCAGAATTGAGCTACTGTTAATTGCTCTTAAACTCAGCAAAACATAATTTAGCTTGAAAATTAATTATTAGAGCTCTGATATAATTTCTTATATGTCGAATTATTTTGTCGCTCTCAGATTCTCAAATGTCAGCGCTCTTAGTGTATATATTGTAGTTGAGAAAAATTGTATTGATCTATCTTTCATTTTCAATTTTCAATGAAATTGATTTAATTTCATTTAGTTTTTCAAATTAGGTTTTCATGGGACTTCTTTTCTCAAATTCCACCAACTTCACTAAAGAACGATCTTAGTCTGACAGAAATGATTGCGATTTCAGTTAGAAATTAAGAAATTGGAGTGATACATAGCGATAGATCTATTAGAAATATAATTTGAATTGATATTCGCATGACATATTTATGGTTTATTGATCTCACTTAATCTTTAAATTTATTGATTGATTTAATGTGATGATGATTAGAAATAAATTTTCCGAATAACGACTGCGCTAAAGAAGATAACGTCACAGTAGTCTACGCTGAAATCACCACGACTACCGCAATCGACTCTGACGGAGCTGCGGCAGTCTACACTAATGTTGTTGATTCCACCAGCGTCCGTAATGAAGGATATGAATGTACAGAAATGTATGAAGATGTAGCTGCTATAAACACCGTCAGCTGTGTGAAACCAGAAAATAGAGGAATATACGAAGAATTGAGAGACGAAATCAATGACGCTGAGACAGGAAAATTACAGCTAAATAACAGGAGGAAGCAGCCCTTGTCTGTAGAAATCAAGGTAACGGAGTTATCAAATATTTATGGTTTTCTTCGTTAGCTATTCTCGATTGATATTCAAAAAATAATTATTTTGTTAATTCTAATTTATTTCAACAATTGCAATAACTTACAAGTATTATTACAAATATTTTAATATTACAAGTAGGTTCTTGTAACAAATGCTACAATTACTGATATACTCTAAAAGTAGTAAACCTCACAGTCTATTTATAAAATTGAACAAATAAAATTTACAAAAATATAGTCAAGAAAAGTTTCAGTAGGCCTACTTTACTTGAAGATGATTATGATCTCTCTCTGTCATAAGAGCGTAAGAACGAATGATGTATCGACCTAATGAAGAATCGATTATGTGGTTTATTGATTAATTTCTTTAATTGAATAGCTGATTGATAAATTGTCTGATTGATATATTGATTGCTAGAATCTTGCAATGATTGCAGGATGGTGATAAGAATTACAGTTATTTTGTTATTTCAGCATGTATACGAGAAACTTAACGGATCCGTAGAGGTACATGGAAATCAAAATGAAACTCACACCAGACATTTTTAAGTAAACATTTCTTAAGTTCTCATCTGAACGGGAAAATTTGACGTTGAATTATTATGCATTTTGTTAGTAGTCATAGTCATCTGCACATAATTAAGATCCATTTATTCCTTCTCTGCTCTGTTTATAAATTTGCTTTCTTTTCTCTATCTTTCTTTCCCTTTCTCTATCTCTCTCTCTCTTCTCTCCTTTCTCTATCTCTCTCTCTCTCTCTTTCTATCCCTCAATCCATCTCTCTTGGGCTCAGTATCTTGCTCACTACGCAATAATCTCACACGCATTTTTTTCCTTCTCTCTATTTAATTTTCTTTCTTCCTCTCTCTATTATATTTGCATAGTGATGACATTAATTTTACTGAATGGTATCGTAATCAGGCATTCACGACAACTTTATTTTAATTGGAAGCATAAGATACCGTGCGTAACTACAAGAAACTCCTTATTCTGTTGTTATTGAAAACTACCGGCATTATAATAATACATTGTCAGAATGATATACTGTTCGTTATTCAAAACAGTTACGATTTCTGGAGCGTAGGTGCCTGGATCGTATACCAGATTCTATTGAAACATAAACTAACGGCAAAGCAGATCAACGAGTTATTTCAATATACATCTTCATATCATCATCTTCATTCCAATGTACTGTATATCTTCACTCAAAATATCGACAGACTCGTTCAGATAGTTTTCACTGAATCATACTCTCTTGTTAACTCTCCTGGTAACCTTCATCATCAGTAGGAACACTTTTGTATTCTCCAAGTGCAAGATCAGTGCCGATACCTTTCGTTCAACAATAGCAATTATAGTAACAATTATTTTCTATTGTCACAATTGATAACGAACACCTGTAAAAAATGTATCATTTATGAAAAAATGACAACAACGAATGAGTCTACTTTTGAACCAAATTCAAGCCAATGTACAGAATACTAAAAGGTCCTTAGACCGTGCAATATCCAAAAGCCGGAAACTGAAAGTCTAAAAATTAAATAAACTGACAAATATATAGAATTAAGTCTCATTTATGAGCCACTCATAGCCTATATTTATTCAAACTGAAGCATAACCGGAGTTCAAACGCCAGCGTAGAATGGTTATTGAATTCGGATGACAGACCGGTATATTGTAATTCTACTCTTGCGCTCTGCTGATGAAATTCGTCCTATCCTACGACAGGTTGGATTAAGAGTTGCAGTGACTCGACAATGTCGACACCTTTCCAAACACACCTGCTTTTAACAGCCTCTTAGTAAGCCCTTGCAATTTATGTTGTAGACTTTGAGCCACTCGAAGTAGTATATTACTGGCAGTTCCTTATTCACTGATCATCATAATTTCCTATGTAAGTAATGAAACAATCATTCTACCATGTGATGAAAACCGTTTAAAATCCATTGTGAAAATGTATAAACTTAATCCTCATATTGCAATAAATCCATATCGAACAGATTCTTATGGTGACATGTCGTTTCATGTAGCACGTTCCAAATTGTGAAATGATCTTCCACTTTTTTTAAGACATTCTGATAAACCTGATAGCGTCAAAGAGAGTCTTAAGACAAATCTTTTTTCTAGATCATTCCATGTAATTTCTGCTCACTGATAAATCTCTCAGATTGCAATATTTAAGCTATGTTGCGTATGATAGTTTTTTGATATTTTAGTGATTTTTACTGTGCGAATTATATTGTATATTGCTTGTTTTACTATAACTGTTTTAAAGTATAGAGATACCTTAGCATGATATACTCTATTAAACATTTAACTTTAAATCTATTGTTAATACAGAGAGGTAGGGCAATCACTTTCCGACTGGATTTTTCAATATAATTATGCTACAATAAAAATGATACATTTGTTTGTATTTAGGCTGAGACACTGATGAGAAAATAATTTGAAAATTACCCTAACCCTGACATGTACTTGTAGGAATAAATCCGAGGTATCCATCTGTTTTAAAAATAAATCCGAGGTGTAGGCCGACATCTGTTTTAAAAATAAATTAATAGAATAATATATATATAAATATATTTACGATTTACGTACATAATTTTATTGTACATTGTACATATTGTACATACAGTATATTTATATATATAAATATATGTACTCACATGTACATGTATATTTATAATATATGTACTGCATATTCCATTATACTTGACAAGTAGTGACAAAAAATTGTGGAGCGGGATGCGAAATAATTATACTTTAATTAGTAGAAGAGCTTGTTATATTTCAAGTTAATTTGTAAGATTGATGGTGTATTTTTTTGTTTATTGTAAGTTTTCCTGAAATATTAATTTCGATTGTGTTCTTTGCGCTTCTAATCAGTTGATTGAGTCATCCAATAAGGAAAATATTACTGAATGATGCCTCTACATGTATGTAGAACAATATATCCGTTCTCTCTGTCTCTGACTCTCTCTCTCTCTCTCTCTCTCTCTCTCTCTCTATCTCTCTACCTATCTATCTATCTATCTCTCTCGTAACATTCGATATATATATATATATATATATATATGGCATATATATATATATATATATATATATATATATATATATATATATATATATACATATATATATATATATATATATATATCGTAGTAGTTTATCAGATAATCCTTATGCTGCCAGGACTAGGAATTCTTTGCCTTTGATCCTCTCTGCTTCATTGTCTGCGAGACCTTACTTTATTTTACATTATTTTTAAACTAAACTCTCCTACACTATATATGTGTACTCAATCAACCCTGACCATCTTTATAGCTTCAGGCTGTTATCTTGTAGCAGCCTACTTCTCTTCAGAATGTTTCTTCAGATTGTTGCTTCAGATTATTTCTTCAGATTGTTTCTTCGGATTGTTTCTTCAGATTGTTTCTTAAGATTGTTTCTTCAGATTGTTTCTTCAGATTGTTTCTTCAGATTGTTTCTTAAGATTGTTTCTTCAGATTGTTTCTTCAGATTGTTTCTTCAGATTGCTTCTTCAGATTGTTTCTTTGGATTGTTTCTTCAGATTGGTCTGGGTGAATTGATCTGTAGTTGCGTGCTGATGTCCCTGGCATCATCCTTTAGATGAGGAATTTCATGTGAAATCTTTTACCATTAACCACTCGCTATGGGTTCTAGAAACGATTGAGACTATAAAAGCTTCTACAACAGCTGTTGAATAATTATAGTTAATTTTTTGTTGAGAAATTATTTAATTGTTCTATATAGGTTGTCTGTAATTTGTTTATTCGTTTAAGCCTACATCCTGTCGTTGGTTTCAGCGACAAAAACGATGCTTTGGTTTCGAGTTCAATTTGTTCAGTGCTGTAATAGAACGGGTTCACCTTCCCCTCACATTTTTCCATAATGGACCGTTATCCCAAAATTTTGCTCAAGTCAACGTAAAGATTTGTTCGCTGGCTCACTGTTCTTCAGTAATAGGCGTGTACATGTTGTACACTACATGTATGTTTCAAGAAGTAACTTTTAATACTCTGAGTCACTGAGTGTCTCTCTCTCCCTCTCTTGCTTTAAATGTTTGTAGTAAATTCACATTAGTTTCACTTTCTGTTTCTGTTTCTACATTAATTTTATATAAAAAATAATAACTTTATTGCATTTATGTGTAGTTTTGTACTTACAATTGACAAACATAACATAGCAACAGTTAGAGTGCTACAGTCATAAGGTTTATTGCAGTAGACAATGACCATTTCTAAAACGCGAAGAAAAGCAAACATTTTAGCTAGATTTTTCCACTGATTCAGGCAGCAACCCACTAATTTATGTATGCCTACACCATTGCTTTGGTTAGTTAGCCCATTGTGTGTTGTCAAGTGCTCTCTCTCTCAATTCTGATCAATCAGGATATTTATCATCTACCCAATTTTTAGGCAACCAGCAGTTAGGCCGAATCATTGGTTAAAGTGGGAATTGAGAACTAATAACACAATAACACACATTACAGTGAAATGATCAACTACGTTGATATCTATCGATTCAAGACCACATGTTTAAACCGTTAGCCAATTTAGACCATTTTCCGTATAACCAGTCCAGCTAATGTCCAAGATTTTACTCTCAGACCAGCACGGCTGGGATTCGAGGGTTTAATTCACCTCAGGATCTGTCATTTAAAACTTCATGACACTATTTACACCAATGACCATTGCGCTATTGAGACATTCAACTAGGGGAAAGGTCATAATTTTTCGGGCATCTCTGTAATATATTAACATGTCTACCAGTATGGCCTATCTATTATGGGCCCCTAGCAGGGGAACGCACCTCAGCAAAAATGCTAAAGAAAGCTAGAGGAACACAATTCTCCTGTGTCCCCCTCATTTTAACTACTTGTTCAAAGTGAATAAGCATATATGATTGCTAATAAAGAGTAAATATACACTGTATAGTTCTCAGCAATTACTAAGCGATTTGCTAAGTTATTTGAGGTAGGCCCTGTATACATGCACTTGCATAGGCCTGTAGTTATACTTTGACTTCCTTCTTTAAGTTTCAGCAAACCAAACTGATATAATACTGTGTTTATTTGCTAAAAGAGAGCGTAATTGCTGAGCACCTATGTGCATATATATATATATATATATATATATATATATATATATATATATATATATATATATATATATATATATATATATAGTGTGTGTTACTGTAGGCTAATGTTCTTCTAAATGGCAGATTCACGGAACACATTTCTAGTTATACTGTAGCACTGCATCGATCAACAATTAATCTACTTCATTCCATATAGAGTAGGCGGCCTATATATGCCTCATGCACAGTTTAACAATGAGGTGTTTTTCTATAATTTAGTCTAGAGATATTTCAGATATATTCACTATATCACAAGTTGAAACTACCTCAGTATCACGGTGAATTGAATTACCTAATTCTGGCTCTAAATTCTACACAAGAATTTTTATGTGTCTTTATCAATACTAAATACTAATGTGACGACTTGGTTTCCATAACAAAATACACAACATTTAATTAAACCCAAATACGCAATTATGCAATACTATACAAGTCTACTTAGCTTAAGAAATCACCGATGTCACAGGATAGAACTCTCTCTCCCTCAACGTCTCTATCTTCCAATCACCAGGAGAAGTGTTCAGGTCAGTGTCTCAGCAAAACGTAAGGAAGAATTCTCTCGGGTTACATCCCAAGTTGACTAATTAATGCAAAGTATAGTAGATTGAACTACGACAGTGTTGCACTATCAGAAAACAACAAATACTATAATAGCACTTATTTGCTACAACAGCTCAACTTGTGTAAATCTGTTTTTAAACCGCATTCGCATGGTGTATAATTTTTATGTAGTATGTATTAGCAGTCTCAGGAGTAAATATCTTGCGAAACTTGAGTTTCTGGGGTAAATTCCCGTTGCCTTCATCAGTTCATATTCCCCTTTCTTCCGGATACTCACAGTTTTAGTGGAAAGCTACTGTAAGGGACTCCAAGTGGTAACTGATTAAGTTTTACTTGCATTGTATAGGTGAGCATTTGGTTATGACCCAGACGTCAGTTTGATTTGACATCAAAATATTAACGTCTCCACATTCATGGAAGTGTTAGAGCGGTTATGTTGGAGACCAAAAACTGCCGATGATAAATGATGTTGATGATGATAAATGATGTTGATGATGACAGTGATTATGATGATGATAAATGATGTTGATGATGACAGTGATTACTGTTATGATGATGATAAATGATGTTGATGATTATGCTGATGGTGGCGATGTTTTATTGACGTTAAGCTCAGAGGCTTAAATGGTTTTTCTTCAAGACTCGGAAAGTTTTTATATGCAGAAGATGAGTGTATGTGTAGAGTCTTTATTTCCTGCAAAGAGCTTACCGTTCGACAAGGCTCTTTGCAGACTTATGGGAGGGGATTTAGCGCACTCGGTTAAGCTGCTCGTCAATTGAACGAACTAAAGCGAAGTTGCGCGCGGTTGGTACTTTGTAGGCGACCGCATTGGAAGACCGAGTGTCGACAGCTTTGAATGTAAATAATCCCCAGGGTGTTGCAAGGTTACTCTTAAATCCATACCGGCTGCCATTGGAGCGCCAACAAATGGCAGCCATTACTAATAACCATGGAGGAAAAAATTAGGATATAAAGAAACTGCAAAAACATCAACCGAGAAAGCAAACTCTACAACACATGCTATGACATGTGTGTAACTATGCGGAATAAAAAATTACAAAATATTTCTCTAAAGTGAAATACATGCAAGTTTAGAAAGATTCTCCGCTGAATTGCTTCTGAAGCTCTTTAAATATTGCGTTATAAAACTCTGTTAATACGTTCAAGTGTAGTTCTACAGAGGTGTAGGCCTACCGTTTAACAATGTCAGATAGGAGTAAACATCGCGCTGTATAAGCCAATATGCAGTGGTTATAGTGGGAATTTAGAGCTAGGGGGAATTGAGAGATAGGGGTACTGTAAAAAATTTTCAAGCTCCCTGTAAGTATGTATATAAGTACGAAAGCATGTGTAGATCTCCTACGTTCTTTTCCCACTGACCTTATGCTATCAGCATATCAGAAGGCAAGCACATGACAATGATTTTAACTACTCAACCGAATTTTCTAGGGAGAAGCGAGCGACAATTTTTTGCGTACTCTTAAAAAGATAGAGAAATAAATCCGTTGTCATCTCACATAGCCATATCCAGAATTAGTTACAAGAACCTAACCAAGCAAGTCACCCCTGATAATTATTCCTCTCTATGAAGGCCTCGTTCTGACATCTTTATCAGTTTAGCCTCAACCCAATTACGCTTGAGAGCAATTGTTGCACATCCCGTTGGAAAATCTACAGTCATTTGCTATGCGGCAGATTGTATAGGTACAGTACTGCGCTGAGCTGGCCTTACATTTGCTTCATGCTCAGTGCGCACTGCGGGGTGGTATAGTGTACACGGACAATAGTTTGCTTCTCTCTTAATATACCCTAATAATATGTTTTAACTATTACTAGTATAATTAAAATCTGTTGAACTATAATTTCACTTCTTTCACGATATTAGGCCTTTAGACCATTTTTGTATTGTAAATTAAACAACTTCCACCAGTTGGCTTTCTGGTGCAGCCAATCGAAATTGATGCTTTAGGTTACTTGTTATATAGGTATCCTCTCTCTTAGTGCACTGCCTACTGGCAGGTCCATGGTACATAACGCCTCCACTCTTCTCTGTCTTCCGCCTTCCTCTTCATTTCCACATATGAGTGGGTCTTTAAATCATCTAACATAACTAATCTCGGCCTGCCCCTGCCTCTTTTTCCTTCCATTCTACCTTCTATGACCTCTTTTAATAGACCTTCCCCACTTAGAATGTGTATTGTTATTAATACCATAATATATTGGTCTTAGGATACCTAATACCAATATATTATGTTATAAGCACATTTTATAATGAAATTATCTACAATGTTATACGTGTGGTGTGTCCGGGTTGCTCAAAAATAGACGGTCGTAAAAACCGACAAGGCGCTAAGATCCAAACGAACGTCAGAAATTTGTACATTTCCTATTCCCGACCCTAATTAAACTTGGATTCACGGGAAAAAGAAGATGATGAAAGTGAAGTTATAGAACAATATCCTATATATCATTTCTAAAATCGTATTATAGCATTTGTATTTAGGCAGTATAGTACATGACCTGTACTAGCCATATATTACCAGTTACGTGAACATCGGAGATTTGACACTCTAATCAACTCCATCGCAAATTTTTCCCAGGTCTTAATATCAGCCGTTGAATAATTTCAGAGCGTTATTTAATGCAATTTGACACTGAGATATTTAGACATTCCAAATTTAGAATTCTTTATTTAATTCTTTATTTCTTTATTCTTTACATGTTATTAGGCCCTATATTTGTAGTTTTGCTTGAAAAGCTGGTAAAGCAAATGTTAACGTCAGTTTCCTCACTCTAAAGCAATGTCAGTGAAGGGAGAGCCCAGGATTTGAACACAGTACTTACTGATCCACGGTCGAATAGCTTGTATTGTAGTAGACCTATATTTTATATATTATTTGTGACATGACATAGAAGTTTTTTTATAGAAAATTACTAAGAAATCTAAAAATTCACTATCCATACACAATTAGTAACATAGATATATAGGAAAGAACAAAAGAGACTCCTTGAAGTCAAATCATAAGGAAAAAAAGAGACAGTTGGATAGGCCATATGCTAGGACTAAATGAAAATACTCCAATTAGAAAAGCTTTAAAATATAGACTACTAAACAATAAAATGAGGGTAGGAATGGGAAATAAATACACATTAATTCAGCAATATAATAATGATATAAGTCAATTAGATACCAAATTCAATCTTAAGCAGGGTGATGTTTATGACTTTGCACAGGATCGTGATAAGTGGAGGCAAAGGGATGAGGAGTCTGATCTGGTGTCCACCGAGTGACGTCGCGCAGAGTTTTATATATTTGTAGGCCTACAGTAGATGGATAAATACATGATGATAGACTTTAAAGATTGTAAAATTTGAGACTAGAAATCCTCTAAGCCTCTGGGCTTACAACAAATGTGATTGTTTGATTAGAAAAACATAGTATAACTGAGTAGGATTGTACTTCTTAGCACATGAAAGTGGATTACTCGTTAACTCTAACGTAATACTAGAGACGATGAAGACGAGCATGAGGTGGAATAAACTGCTGCCTTTAATCATCAGCCTGTTTCTATGTTACATCGTTCTCACTGGGATTTCCTCTGGGCAAGTAAATCAACCAAGTTAGTGCACTAAACATATATTTGTTGACTGCGGCGTTAGAGGAAATAATTAAACATAATGTAAATGATTTCATTTGGGGAAATTGAAATAGACACACGTAGGCCTATAGATTTCAATCAATAAATCAATCAATCAATCAATCACTCAATCAATAAATACCAATTTAACTTCCGGATTCTCGCCATAAGGCAATGTCAGGAACATCTCTTGCAGACTCTACTCTCTCATATCCTACATTTACTTGAGATCTGATTTTAGTGCCAAGGGGATGAGAAAGACTATTTCCTTAGTATTCACATCGTGTCGATAGTGTTGTTTGCGTGATAGTGGTGCAGCATTTATTGTAAGATAGGAATGTTTTGAACTGTCTGTAGTGAAGATCATATTCAACCGCGGATCAGTATGTACGGGGTTAAGATCCTGAGCTTGCCCGTCACTGACATTGTTTTGAGTGTGAACACTGACATTAGCATTATCAGCTTATAGCTTTGGCGCAAAGTTCTAGGCTGCGGTCACCGTATCTTGTTGTAAACATGTCGACACTATTTGCATTTCTATATTAACGCTACCTTACCTTGTCTATTGTTAATTAAGTGACTATGAAAACCTTGCGATGTTATTAACTACACCAGATTAGAGCAATGAATATAAGTTCAACGTCTGTTTTCGTACCACAAGGGACACTCTCAGAGTCACGCCAGTTGAAATTCGAACTGATTGACTCTCACTTTTCAGGAATGTGTGCTATCTATTCGTCTATTCCACCGTTATTTAATCATATTATGGTTATTTATAGCATTATTTAGTCTATGATGGCGGCTTATATTTAACTCTGTAGCCTGCTATCTATTCCGAATAGTATGCATAATATTATGTACTATTAGTACTATATTATATTAATATTGGTACTCTTACTAAGCGTGGATTGGTTTGACTAATCATAGATTAAATTGAACGGAGTGGCTTTATTAATTATCAATTAAATAGAACGGGGTGGATGGATTAATTAGTGATTAAATTCAACGAGGTTGGTTGATTAATTATCTATCAAATTGAAAGGGATGAGTTGATTAATTTTCGATTAAATTGAACCGGGGGGGTGGGGGCTTGAATAACTGAGTTATTTATCGATTTCCACGCTATGGCCTAAAGGTCAAGCAATGAAAACCACTTGCTAATTTAGTTCTTCTTTATTTTGTGTCTGTATAACCCAGACTACAAGTACATTGGCTGCTACAGAGACAACTCTAGGGACAGAGCGATGATACCAAGTGGCGCTCCGTGGCTGAACATGACTCTGGACATTTGTAGAGGGCGTTGCTTAAAAACTGATTATGCTTACATGGGAACAGTGGTGAGAGATATGTAGCGTGATATGTAGAGAGATATATCGAGGGATATGTAGAGAGATATGTAGAGAGATATATAGAGATATGAACAGAGGTGAGAGATATGCAGCGTTGTATACTGTAGGCCTACATGAAGTACATGTAGATGCAATTATTGGAAGTCAATAATTTTTTTATATACATGACATGAAGAACTGAATATAGGTCTAATGTATATGCTGGCCTATATCCGATAATTTCCAATTTGAAGTTATTTAAAAAAAATGTATTTACGTATATCTACACAGTTGTGAAAGCGTCGTTGAAATATATAAGAGAAGCTACTCAAAATGCTCCAAGTTAGAATTTAAAGTAATTTCCTGACTTGTTACTTTGTAAAACTTTGAATTGTTAATAAGATTATTAGAATAAGATAATGCCTATTAGACCTACGTGTAGGCTGTATTGATATGTTTTTGTTAGGGTTAGGGTTAGGGTTTGGGTTAGGGTTAGGGTTAGGGTTAGGGTTAGGGTTAGGTCATTTGTTAGCTCGTTGGTCATTTGTTCTAGGATGGAATAATTGTCAAGATATCGAGGTTTGGAGATCTTTTTGTAGTATTTAATATTATTCAATTGGCGATGGACCTCGGTATCATAATCCTTCCTATTCATGATAACCACGGAGCCACCCTTATCTGCTGGTTTAATAATGAGGTCATTGTTGATGATGAGTTTCTGTAGTCTTCTCAGTTCCATGTGATCAATGTTGTCGTGTGTTGTATGTTGTATCCGAGTCACAATGTTGTCGGAATTGGACCTTTTTACAGCTTCTCGAATCGTTTTTTCAGTGCATGCAGTAATGCGGCCGATGGTAGTGACAACCTTGTCTGAGAGTTTTACGTCCTCAGGTGTCCATGTTGATTTCGGACAGAATCTCTCAGAGAACGATCTATTTTCGGGGTCAAATGATTCCATAGCATCTGAGTGATTAAAATAATCATGTAGTTTGAGTCTCCTAATGAGGTTGCTCTGACCTACCATGATGTCGATTATTCTGGAAGATCCAATATTAGGGATGAATGTTAAGCCCTTTCTGAGAATATCTAGATGTTCCAATGGGATATGCACATCCGAAAGGTTGACCGTCCCATTGTTTTGTGTTGTCTCTATGGGGATCTTGTTGATGCCGGGAATATTTATTTGGTATGCGCTATTTTTGTTCTGGTAAAGGCGGTATTGTGGGTAGTTACAGATCCGTTTAAAGACCGTGTCATGTCCAGGATGATTTCTATATGTTTTAGGTCTCTTATGTTACTCTTCTGAATGCTCGTCTTTGAAGAAGTATTCGTCTTAGTGAAGTATGCCCACGCAGGTTTGGGTGGTGACACCCGTTGTAGGTCACAGTTGTCTTCGCTGGTAATAAATACTACTTTTGTTTTAAATTTCTCAGCCAGTTCAGTGGCGAGTTTCTTAGGTTGAGTCTTTGATTTAATTATTTCACTTAAAGTTCCAGAGTCAATGCCGAAAGCTAAAATATCAAAATCCGGGTAACAAAAAAATTTACAGTATTTAATAACGTCCTGTATGATTGAGATTGTAATTCTCTCCTTGACATGGAAAAATAGTATATTCTTAGGTTTGATCGGTGGTACCTTCTCCGTGTTTGACACTAGTAGGGCTGGTGGAGCATTCATCTCTTCAAAGGCTTCATAAAGCTCAGTAATGATCTCCGGGTTCTTATAGTCACTCAAGTTAAGATCTCGAAACTTGGTCTCGTTCTTCGTCATTGGAGTTGTGGTACCTGTCACCGATGTAGAAGATGTCGTTTCTGTGTTTCCTGTAATAGCCTGATGAATAACTTTAGTGGGTGGTGTTTCCGTGATCGACCCATGTGTCTGTAAGTCAGTTGAATCAGATGTGGTCTCTATGTTTTCATTATTGACGTGATGAACCGTTTCGTTGGGTAGTACCTTTGTGTCAAACCCATGTTTCTGTATGTCTATCGACTCAGTTGTGGTCTCTATCTCCGTATATATTTTAGTAATTATGTTGTTGTGTATGTTGTGTACCAAGTGTGTATCGTCTAATGTGTTGATGGGGGGTGCGTGATTGTGGATTGGGTTAGGGTTAGGGTTAGGGTTAGG